>OMKN01015126.1:0-11612 GCA_900302345.1 Melanonus zugmayeri
GTGTGTTTTTGTTTACCCCCCCCCCCCCAACACACTTATCCTTATACTTTGATGATGAGGGATAGTGAAAAGAAGCATCGTTTGAGGCATGATGAACACACGCACACGCTCACCTCACATGCTTTGGCCCCGCCCACCCTCCACACGCCACGCCTTGTTCCTCACCCTTCCTGATCCGATCCCAATCCGGGCTTTGAACATGTTTGTCTTTTTATTTTACTGCTGGACTTATTATTCTTGTACAGACTGTAAAATGTATTATTTTGTACAACTTTATTGAAGAAAAGAATAACTTGTAGAAGATCCCTGTGCCTTGATCACAACTATATGTGTAAAAAAAAAAAGAAGAGAAAAAAACCCTGACAACAACAAAGAGCTAATATGTAAGTTATGTTTCACTGCGCTGTACAACCAAGCTGATCCCCCCCCGCTGGGTCTGGGCTGGGCTACGGGGGGCTGTTGGGTCTGATGTCTGTTGCTATAGTTTTCATTTCCCACCTTTTTGTTTGTCCGTCGATTATGTTATTTAGCTTTCATTCTCCTCTGATTTATGGAACAGGACTTGGTATGAATCTGTACCTTAGTATCATTTGTTTTGTAAAACCAGACCAACAGAAAGAATCAGGATCCACCACCTTCATGCTGTGTAGTGGAAGACATTGAAGCCCTAACAATCTAATATATATATAAAATATATTTCAGATTATATACACACATACAAACACACACTGTACACTAATATCGCCCTTGGGCATTTTCCTGAGGTTCTCTTGTTTCAGTTTTTTCAACATCTGCGTACATGTACAGAGGAAAAAAGTGTTTGATTCTGGGTACAATGAGGGGTGGGGGGGGAATATTACTTTTAATTTTTCTTTCTTTCCTTATTTTTTTTTAGCTTTAACTTTTAAATGAGAGGAAGGTATCCAATTGCAAAACATTGCTTGTTTCTACATAAACCAAATTCTTTTTGCTTAAAAAAAGAAGAAAAATGCACTAGTGTTTGATTCATTCCTAGTGGGCCTACCGGTCCTTCCTCATTGAAGGTGTTTAATCCACAACCATCCTGACTCCTGTTTCTGATGTCCAGCTTCAACTGATCATCAGTCTCAAAACCATATATAGGAAGTCCTACTGGAACAAAAGTGTCCATTTATATATACATATATAAAATACAGACAAACACAAATCATTAAATAACAACACTAATGGGTTCCCTTCTTTCCAAACAGAGTCCTAATCGTACGACGTCCAGACGGCTTTAAAGGCTGTGTATATAGAAGACTTCTTCTTACACTGCAGTATTTACACACACAGTTTCTTCCAATGTCATTCATTTAGGATCAGAGGGAACAAGTGTACCAACTCTTCACCCACTGGAGAGGATGATGACAGACATGGCTGCTGGAACATAATTCATGATATGAAGAAGAAGAAAACATTAATACAAAATAAGGTTCCGTCTTTGACACATGGGCACAAGACTAGGTGCACCCATGGGTGCATTGGGTACACTGCATTACAAAGCAACCCTTTGGATCTTTACTTACTACTAGTAGTAAAGTCAAACAGTCACGATATGGGATAAGAGATTACACTCACAGATGTTTATGCCCATATACCTTATATCCCCTTTGTTCCTTCGTTCCAACCTCACTGCAGAAATAAGTGAGTGCAGCAGCAAAATTCACCCTGTTTTTTCTATTTTTACCGTTGTTGATGTCCCTTGCTATCCACATGTGTAATTGTTACTGTACATTTTGTACAAAGACTCAAATTACAGTTTTAAAAGCAGCTTTGTTCCATTGTCTGAGTACACACACACACACAAGTACAGGTGCACAGATGGTTTTGAGATGCCGTCATTTTGCATTGTCTTCCACAGTTCCTCAGTAATATGCACCTTGTGCTCCACTATCTACGGGGTTCCCTATTGAAACAGCGTTGTAATCTAGTGGCTATTCTTGTTCTTTTGAGCGATCAATAAACTGAACTAGACTAGTAGAGAACACTCGGTTCTCTAACAGACAAGTGCACAAAACATTGAATGAAGAAGTGAGATTCAGCAGCCTAATGAACTCCAGTTACACCTAGTTAGTCTATAGTCCAGCAGTGTGCTTTATTCATGCATGCATGCGGTTCTACAAGAAAGAAATGTGGTTATTATTTCCTCCTTCAAAAGGGGGCGCCACCGTGTATGACCGCCCCCTGCGCCCGGCCGGAAGCAGAAGAAGCGCTCGCGCACGGGAACGTGTTTCCGGGACTCTAAGCTCCGCCTCCGCGTTTCCATGCATTGGCGCGCTTCGCCGCGGTGCTCTGCTCCCCTCCCGGCTCCCGGTCTCAGTAGCGGGCTGCCCAGAAAAACATGGCAGGCAACATGAGCGCGAGTGCGGGTGCTACCCGGTCCGGGTCGGCCGCCGGCCCGGTGCAACAGGGCCTGAAGGAGGCTCTCATCGAGACGCTCACGGCCATCCTGTCCCCGGTGCAGGAGGTGCGCTCGGCCGCGGAGGAGCAGATCAAAGTGCTGGAAGTAACCGAGGGTGAGTGGCGGTAGCCGGCGCGGGGCCATGCTAGGTTAAGATTAGCTGTGGAGAGACCGGCGGTCCTCCTCGTATTAATCCGGTGTTTAAGTGGACCTATTTATGAACGCTACCGACCGTAAGAGCCGCTGTTTTATCTCTAACGTGCTCCCTTAGCGGACACTCGGCTCGGTGACGTCCTGCCGGGAATAGGCCGCATCTTCACAAGTTACTGGAAGTTGGCTCCAGGTGACACGTTCACCTGTACTGTGACTGACGGGACGGCGTCAGTAGGTCGTCGTGTACGAGGAGCACCACCAGGTGTAGCCGACGTGATGATCACCGGGAGGCTGGGAGATGACAGCCGGCTGACCACCGACCACCCCGGGGCTCGTCCCTCCGGCCCCCCGGGGCTCGTCCCTCTGGCCCCCCGGGGCTCGTCCCTCTGGCCCCCCGGGGCTCGTTTGCAACTTGTTTAAAAAAGAAAATATGTTGGTACCATCCCTTTTTTTAAAGCAGGAAACTAATATAAACTAACTGGGCGGATGTCGCTATGGCAACGTGGTAGATGAAGTGAAAGTGACACACTTTTCCCGCGGATACGTTTCCTGAGGGACCGTCCCGCGGGTCAACATCTCACCCAGACCCCCCATGCTCTCTAGGGTCTGGGCCTGGTTAATGTCATCTCAAAGGCCCAGCGTGTACCTCCACTACAACTACACAACCACTACACCTACAACTATCCATTCAAGATTGCATTTCCGAATTGATTTCAAAATTGGACTTCAATTGGATTTCAAAACTTCCGCTACATATAAGATTTGACCAATGGACTGCACAGTGGTCTCCTCTATAGCCACCATGGTACAGTATGATGGATTAACCATTGTGGCTTGGAAACGAGGTCTTTGTCCGTTTTTTATGCTTTACTCCTGCCGCCAGCAAAAGGCTGATTGTGCACGCAGCATGCAGACTTGCTTGCGGTCTCACATGGGGTCTGTCCATATCCGCTGGCCTCTGTGTCAGGGTGATGCCGTACAGAACTGTCAGCACTCACATTGTCTGCCGGCCCCTGATGTAATTCCTGGTTAAACCCAGGGAGAGGGCCGGACAGAGACTAGCGCTGGGTCCTAGCTGTGGTGCAGCACAGAATCCTAAAAGTCAAAGGCTCTGTGCTTGTTTTTCAGCCTCTGGTTGTTGTCTTGTCCTGAAATGTAGAAAATGTGCTCCATTTTTCTCCAGGATGTTTTCCTCTTGCTTGTTGCAGGCCTGCCCAACCAGCAGACCCGTTTTCCTATCATGTCGGCATCCGTTTTGTATGATTTGGTTGCCATAGCTACCAGACACCCCTCATGCCATGTTATCTTTGGCCATCTTGTGTCCTGCTGCTCATATGTATACATAAATGATGATGTGAACACACACATTCACACCATGCTGTTATGGGTGTGTAAGTGTTTCCCATGCAAATCCAACATTTAGAGACTACAATGGCAGGTTGCCTGCAGGCTGTAGTCCTATATTATAGTTGCTGTATGTACTACTTGAATGTTTTGCTGGTGTTGCAGAGTTTGGCGTCCACCTGGCAGAGCTCACCGTGGACCCACAGGGGGCGTTAGCCATCCGTCAGGTGAGGTAAAAAACAAACACATTTGACGCACTTCAGGAGGAAGTGATTATGTTATTGAAAAGGGGATGTCTTGGTTCGTTGTCTTATTGAGAGGGTGGTCAGAAATAATCAAAATGTCGTTAAAAAATAGATTTGACTTTGAAATATGTGCATATAGTATCATTATGTGTGCTCTCATTTTACTATTGACTTGAGGAACACTGAAGTGTCATAGTAATTGAGCCCATTATAGACAATAGGTTTATTTCTCTGTGGGTAACCTTAGTGACAGATCTTCTAGGGCCCACATGTAACAAGAAGAGACAAGCCTTCAGGCGCATGCAGAAGACTGATTACCTTTCTGTCCAGAAGTGTTCTCACGTTGTGCGTGTGCGTGACGTCTGTGTGTGTGTCTTCCCCGTCGTGTGCAGTTGGCATCTGTCATCCTGAAGCAATATGTCGAGACCCACTGGTGTTCCCAGTCCGAGAAGTTCAGGCCGCCGGAAACCTCAGACCGGGTAGGCTGATTGCTATCACACAATGCCATCAATTCTGTTAAAAATTAACAAAAACTAAACAATTCTCTGATCTTGTTAAAGGGTAAGTGAACCCCCTTTCTCAGCTCAAATTTTAACTTCACAAAAAAAAAACTTGGATTACCATGTTCAAGATCATAGTAGACATACTAACACAAAAAAAACACAAATGTGTTCACTTAAACACCTGGTTACCTCAGCTCAAACTGTTTTTCAAATGCCCCCAAAAAACTACAACTACCACGGTACACTTGGTCCAACCTCTCCTCCCACCCGTAACCTTCAGGCTAAAGCTGCCATCAGAGAGCTGCTCCCTGGGGGGCTCCGCGAGGCCATCAGCAAGGTGCGCTCCAGCGTGGCGTACGCCGTGTCGGCCATTGCCCACTGGGATTGGCCCGAGGCCTGGCCCCAGCTCTTCAACCTGCTGATGGAGATGCTGGTGAGCGGTGACGTCAACGCTGTGCACGGGGCCATGCGGGTCCTCACAGGTAAGGCGGCGGGACCCCCCCCAACAAGCACACCTGGTGGGCGCTGGGGTTGTATTTTAATTTTGGACTTGGGTTTGTGTACAGGCTGCACATAGTACTTACTGATTACTGTGGCAATCCCAATTCTTGGCTTCTGCCACTCATTGGATACCACTTTGTCACTGCCACTAACTTATTGTTTGTTTGTTTGTGGTATAAGAGTTCACTCGGGAGGTGACAGACACACAGATGCCCCTGGTGGCTCCAGTGATCTTACCAGAGATGTACAAGATCTTCACCATGGCCGAGGTAAGACCTAACAAATCCACTCGCTTGTTACGAGTCTTGTTTACCTTCACCTTGTGTTTTCTGTAAAGGACTTTCGAGGTTTCGTTGTCTAAACGGCCCTCTCAGATATCTAATGCTTGCTTTTACTTACTTGCTTGTAGTTCCTAAATTCCACATTATCTTCTATGTGTCATGTTTGTAATATGAGGCTTTTCCCTGAAATGTTTGTGTTGAACAGGGATAACTGAACCTCCAGCATATCGTATTGTTATAGACAACAAGGCTTTAATTGCCCTGAATGTACCCCCAGAAGGTAATTGACCATTACATGTTGTGTACTGTCTTGACCCTCCCCATGTGTTGCAGGTCTACAGTATCCGGACGCGCTCCAGAGCTGTGGAGATCTTCACCACCTGTGCCAACCTCATCTGTGCCATCGAAGAGCTGGAAAAGGTCAAGCACAGCATTTGTGTCCATTGCGGATGAAGTTCACATTCACCATGGGAACTTATATTTTAATATTTATATAAAAAATGTTTTACGTGTACTCATTTGTGTGTCTATTGTTTTTTTTTATTCTGTTGGGTTGTGAATGTGTGTGCTGTGCGTCCAGGGTGCTGCTAAAGCACTGATCTTCCCAGTGGTTCAGCAGTTCACCGAGGCGTTCGTGCAGGCCCTACAGATGCCCGATGGACCCTCCTCTGATAGTGGTCTGAAGATGGAAGTCCTCAAGGTGGGAATGGAGTATAATAAAAATATGATGGAAAAAAAAGATTAGCCTAGTATTAATATTATATCAGGGTACAGATCGGGCTTCTGTCTTTATGTTCATATGAAGTGACCGTAACGCACAGGTTCAATGAGAGGCTTGTGATCAGCGTGGCATAGCTTCTCGCTAGCTTTATTTTAGACTGGTAGGTTAGTTGCTCCTCCTAGTAGCTCCTTATGTAGCTACTCTGCTCCTCATTACACCACTGTGATGGGGTGGTTGGTTTAACAAGGCAATGGTAAAGGTGGGAATCATTGCATAGAAATGTGAGATACCGTCACACAGTCTTGTTTCCTGTCCTAGGCGGTGACGGCGCTGGTGAAGAACTTCCCCAAGCCTATGGTGTCCTCCATGCAGCAGATCCTGCCCATCGTGTGGAATACACTCACCGAGAGCGCGTCTTTATATCCTTTTCTATTCAGATCACAGTGGCCATTGGTTAGCCAGGCTCTCTCTATATCAGGAGAAGCAATGGATTCCAATAGTATACATTGACCCTCTGGAATTTTGGACATTGTATAATTGTAATTGTAATGGCATTACAGCATTAAAAGAAAGTGAATACTTAAGCCCGAATTTTGCCAGATGATCAATATAGGGTCAACAGCATTTTTAGGGTCAAAACTAATGTTTATGAATTAAAATGCATCCACCTTGCTCTAGGAGACATTTTTGGGGAGGTGATTAGATTAATGGTTTATTCCTTGACTGTGCCACCTATGTGAGAACAGAGGTCAACTACACAGAGGAAGTGGACGATCCCGTAGACTCGGACGGTGAGGATTTTCTGCAGCCATCTATCAACACTACATAGCTTTGATGCATCCCCCGACTGTAACGTAGTACAGCACATATTGGTGTGGACAAACTTGGATCTTGGATTTTCTTTTTCCTTTCTCCTGTAGGTGAGGTTCTGGGCTTTGAGAATCTGGTGTTCAGTATCTTTGAGTTTGTCCACACGCTGCTGGACAACAGCAAGTTCAAGAGCACGGTGAAGAAGGCCCTGCCCGAGCTCATCTATTACGTCATCCTATACATGCAGATCACCGAAGATCAGGTGCGCGTTGAAAACCTCACACAACGTTGAACCCAACTGCTAGAAAACCCTGTCGAAATCTGAACTTTGCAGCCCAAACCTGCTGCAATTCAGTTGGTTCTACCTGTCCAACGTTGGATTGAAAATGTGTGTGGCTGAAATACCGAAAAACATGTAATCTTGTGTGTTGTTTTTTTGTTCAGATCAAAGTTTGGACGGCGAACCCTCAGCAGTTTGTTGAGGATGAGGACGATGACACATTCTCTTACTCTGTCCGCATCTCTGCTCAGGACCTGCTACTGGTAAGAGAAAACTGGATTGTATTGCCTGGAACTTTTGTCAAGAGATTTAGCTTCCCTCTTTATATGTATTTATTTGTGTTCAAACCCTGGAACTTTTAAAACTACAATCATACAATGTGCTTATTTGATTATCTTATCTTATGACTCCCCCCTAGGTTACAACTTGCTTATTCTGCATGAAAGAATAAGAAGTTGGTTTGTGTTTTTTCTGTTTGCCTGTTGGCTGTGAGCTACGAATACACAAGATGCCCAGGAGGAGAAAATACTTTATTTTACTATTCTTTATTGCTCTTTATTATATGAAATATGGATCCTAACATCATATTACACATGGTTGGTTGACCTCTGACCTCTACACGCAGTCCGTCGCTACAGAGTTCCAGAACGAGAGTGCGGCGGCGTTGGCGGCCGCGGCCACTAGACACCTGCAGGAAGCCGAGCAGGCCAAGAACAGTGGCAACCAACACTGGTGGGGACACACAACTCATCTCCAACCTTTTCAACGTGTATTTTGTGTAATTGATTTTTTAATTTTTAATTTTTGACTGACAGCCCCAATGATTTAAAATCTCCCGATCACACACGTTTTCTCGTTGGTTTTATGGTTTTAGCATTGCTATACACTGGCGTTACTCTATTTAAAGAGACTAGTGCAGTGCCCGTTCAAAATGTGCCTGTTCGGAACCGGCTGATTGCTTGGCCTCCGGTATTACTGCTTGCAGCGTTCTTGAGAACCTTTCAACCAAATAACTTCACACTCGACACTGCGCTTCTTTGGGTCCTCAGCAACACACACGCCAAGTGTAAAGTCGAGCGGATGAACGGTTGTTGAGAAAATCGAAGGACAGACAGAGGCTCCTTCCATTTGAGTTAGATGGCGTTCACCTTAATAGCGAACATGAGATAATCAACTGGCTGCTGTCATTGCTAACAGCTAGCTATTTGGGACCATGCTATTGAGCTATTTGGGACCAGTCTATTTCCTGGAACAAATGCGTTCATTCCAAAAGTGACATCACTGATGCTTGAAATGTTTGAGTTTAGCGAAACCAAATGGCAAACGTACAACACTTTGCTTCAATGTAACATCTCCAGTGTGTAGCGAGAGACGGAGAGCGAGCTGTACCCAGCCTGTCGTTCGGCAGTGCAACAGTTAATGGGAAGCACCGCCACTGCAGAGCAGAACGGCCGATCGCTTGTTTATTCAAAGTCTATTAATATTAACCGTGTCGCGAGTCCAAATTGCACCAAATTCGACACTGCACCCCCTTGGGTCCCCAGCCGTACACCCGCCATGTGTGAAGTAGATTGGATGAACGGTTCTCGAGATATGCGAAGGACACACACACACACACACACACACACACAGACATTCCTGTCTTTAGTAGAGAGATGCATTAAAACGACTGATGAGTCAACATGAAGAGCAAACAGACTTGTAGAGTGCACGCCCTGAGGCAGGTTTTCGTCAGGGCCTGGAGAGCATGTCAACAGGGAAAGTCAATGAAACAGATTTTTTTTCTACACACCAGATTTTTTTTTTGCCATTATGAAAATGTTGAAATCCATTCATGCTAGAATATGATACTTTATTGTGGCTGTTGATGAGAACTAATTAGTTTGTTTGAATCATATTTTCTTTGGATTGATACAGATTGAGATGGTAAAGAGTTAATTAATAGCACAAAGCCTTGAATATGTATTTTTTCTGTAGATTTCTATCTAGTCTATATCTTGGAAGTGGTAAACAAAGTTACATTCTTTTTGGTTGGCCATTAGATGACAGCAAACTCTCTAAACTGAAGTGTTTTAGTGTGTAGCTGCTCTTTAAACACGGTGTCCTCGCGTGTCTCCCAGGTGGAAGGTCCACGAGGCCTGTATGCTGGCCTTGGGCTCGGTCAAGACCATCATCACAGAGAACGTGAAAAATGGCCGCATTCAGTTTGACATGCATGGATTCCTGGCCAACGTTATCCTGGCCGACCTCAACCTGGCTGGTGAGTCCCTAATGCGCCGTCCCTCCCTACGTTTCTCTGCCATTCAGAAGTGGTGCATTTCACGCACCTGTGATTGACAGGCAAGATGGATTCCCCGAACCAATCAGGGAAGAGATACCCTGATTGGTCAGAAATGAGCCGAGAGCATTTTAAAATCTAAATGGTCTCATACAGAGAAACGTATTCTCACAGCGCATTTCACTCACTAATAGCTGACGGATGACTAAAAAATTTAACATTTCTAACATTTCTAACAAATTACACTAAAATAATGGCTCTTAAATCTTACCTACAGCAGCTTTTATGAAGTATTCATATAGTTCATGAAGTATTCTTCATAAAGGAAGCAATTCAACACATTACAACTCTCATTAGTCATTTGCAATAAATAATAATTTCTTTTAAAAGTGTCATTGCATCGTTTTGTCATCAATTGTGCATGGTCTCTAGTATTAATGAATGCCTTCTGAGCCGGTTTTGGTGAAAAAAATGCTCCCGTGCGCCTGTTTCAGGCTGTTCTAGTTAGGCGAATGATGTGGGCAGAAAAGAACGACCCATTTTCGGCCCTTACTCATGAATATATTTCAACAGCATTTGGCTGGTGGCTGGTGCTAATTTCCATCTCTGGCTTGTCCTCGCGCCACAATAATAATGCAACTAGGAGTGACCTATCCTATCTCAAAAGGAGCTCAATTTATGAAAAAACAACGCAATGACACCTGTAATCTATTGAATATACTATTAATGTTGCTTGATTCACCCCCCCCTCCTCTGCCCTCTGTGTGTGTTCCCCCAGCGGCGTCTCCCTTCCTGCTGGGCCGGGCCCTGTGGGCGGCCAGCCGCTTCACCACGGCCATGTCCCCGGAGCTCATCCAGCAGTTCCTTCAGGCCACCGTCAGCGGCCTGCAGGACAGCCAGCCTCCCTCCGTCCGCATCTCCGCTGTCAGGGCCATCTGGGGGTGAGTGTTTTGCGCTAGAACAGAGCTCACGGGCACCCAAACCCCATACGATCCCATCGCAATTACAATTCTTACATGGAGAATGTATTATCATCCACAGTTCCACTCAGTGTGTGTGATCTGCAGTCAAAGAAAAGAGTGTATCTATGTATATGTGAGCAAGACACCGAGGACATGCAGCCTGTTTACAGCTATAAGTACCTCTAATGAGGCCAGTTCAAAAGGAGCAGGCGACTGACGTACAACAAGAGCCACTTTCGGGCCAAACTGTTTTGGGGACTCACTGAGAGGATCTATCCACTGGGTCGCTCCCCTGAGAACTTCAAGGACCTTGTTCTGTTTGCATTTGCACCGCCAATAGGAACGCTGAAGAGACATCAGCGGTTAGTATAGCAATGTCATTTCGGCTTGTGAAGTTGTCACGGTGTGACACAACTTCAACAACAAAGATGGAGGACGCTGTGATCGGAACTGTGTGTTTGTCATGTGTTGTGGGTTCAATGGTTCCACGAGTTAGTAGTTTCTCCCAGTGGTGTAGTCTACGTCAGCCATTCTCAACCTATGGTACTCGTACCACTGGTGGTACTTGCGCCCCTGCTGGTGGTACTCGGAGGGATCCCGAGTACCAATAAAATCAGTTATAAAACATGTACAGTAATACTATAAAAATTCTACTACGAATAGAAATAAGCTTGAGATAATTGAAATTGGGGTTTAAAATAAGGTCTACATTTGTTTTGTTGTTTTTAGATTTAGAAACAAAATACATTTTAGTTTGTGACGTTGTTTCTGACGGACACTACCTGTTGTGCGTGCACGATTACCGTAATTTTCGGACTATAAGCCGCGCCTTTTTCCCCATTTTTCAACCCTGCGGCTTATATAACGGTGCGGCTAATCTATGGATTTTTTTTATGGAACGGCCACTAGGAGACCTCCTAAATCTATGGATTTTACAGGTTACAGTCCACCACCTTTAACCTCTTGTCTAGCCACGGCCCGCCGGCAAGATCTGCGCTTCCTACCTTTCATGTGATCTGGGAGTCGATCAACATCATCGATTACGATAATCTTGGTATCCAGCTCAAGGCAAGGGTCCAACGAACAAAACTAGCCGCTGCATTTAGTCCTAC
>OMKN01015133.1:0-13670 GCA_900302345.1 Melanonus zugmayeri
AAAACCCTGTCCTGAAACACGTAGTCAGTACGTGTAGTCAGTAGTAGTCAGTAAAGGATTTATTATATATTTTATAGAACAGAAAGTTATTGTAATTAATTCATTTACATCATTTGATTAGCAAACATTTTAGTAGTACATTTTTGTTATCACAATTAATCAGAATCATGTAAATGAGCACAATGAAAAATAATTAAAATTGTGTGCAAAATATTGTGCAAAAAGTAGCTAGTGTTTTCCTGTCAATACTGTAGCTACCAATTTGCTTAAGATGGTTTAGAGAGAAAATGCACCATAGTGAATATATTAAAATAAAGAAATACTTGCAACCTCACTGGCAAACAAAGTGTTTGTGTTGTTAGTTCACATTTTCACATTATTGGGCTCAGACAATCTGGCGTGCAGCTGATTGTTCATAACCAGTTGGATAAATAATATAATATCATAAAAGCTAAAATCAGTCAAGTACAATGAAGTATATAAACAACCATACACTGCTGTAATACATACAACACGTCTTCTGAGTTTTATATTGGCTATGTCCTTATACAGTAATTGTATGTTTCACAGTAGGACGACAACCACCACAAAATGGTCGTTGTCGTTCTATTTCATTGGTACGGCAGAACAGTGTGTTAGCATTACGGTCTTGTGTGGGTAGTGTTTGGCGAGCTAGCTTCCTGTTCTACAGCGAGAGGGTCCTTGGCCTGTGCTTCGATGGGTTTTGTCAAGGACAATTATTCACAGCCAGCCTCATCGACACCCCCGCGCCTCCCCATCCTCCACACTCTCTCCGACACAAACCATTCATTATAAGCCCTTGTTGTAAGTCAACACTTTGCAATCTGTCGCCATGGTGATCTCCGGCTCAAGGTGAGACGCCTCGATCTGCAAAAAGGCAAAAAAAAATAAGAAACAAACAAACACAAAACAAAACAAATCAGGCGAGAATTTGATTTTTCTTTTTTCAATCTACGAGCTGCCGCCTTCTGATACGAGAGCTGTCTGGAACCCATGAAAAATCGGGGCAACTACTAATTAAAGGCGGAAGGACACATCTGGAGTTACAAGAGAAAGGGGCATGCGGGGGGGTTGGGCAGGAGGTTTACATGTCAAGCCAAGTGCATGTAATTTGAATTCCATCCCAGCTGTTCCCGAAACCAGATGAGCTAGCGGCGTTGTCAGTGCGTTCGGCGGCCGAATAGCAGTGAGAATAACTTGTTACCAACCCGAGACATCTGTGGGAACAGGCTAATGGCCAGGGGCAGGGAGAGGCTGAACGTGGCCAGGCACACCAGGCTGTGGATGGGGAGCAGCAGTCTGCGGTGGCTCTGCAGGAACCGCAGTCTGTGGGACACGGGAACTGATGCAGTTAATCTGTATAGGGTTTATGTTATAGATATACAGTGTATACCATATATGTCAATATATATGTCAATGGTCCAAACGTCACCTTCACCTACAAAACTATGGTGGGGCGTGGCTTTGCTTGTTCTATGTGCTTGTTCTTGTGCTATGTAGACATATCTGTACACGCACCTCTCTAGGTAGGACATGAGGATGGGCGGTAACACAAAAATGGGCATGGGCAGAACGACGCGTGTGAAGGCGGTCTCCATGATGGCCTGCAGGAGGACAGGAAGAACGAGAACAGAATTCACACGCTTCAGTTTCAACAGACGGACATATGTTGAGTGATCTAGTCCCAGCAAGAGATGCAGACCTGAAGTTACTGATTTTGTGCAGATTAAAAACAGTTCCAAAGGTCCAGTATGTGGTGGGGTCTGGTGAATGCTTAAAGGACAATACCGGGACTGATTGATCGTAACCGTCTCTCCTGGCTTCACTAAAACATCCGTTACCAATATAATTTGCTCTTACGCTTAATGCTCTTCAGCAGAATCGATACAAGGAAGTCATTTTGACAAATGATATTGCTAATAGATGTTTTAGTGAAGTCAGGAGAGATGGCTGTAGAGACGATGGTTTGGTCACCCAGGTATGGTCCTTTAAAGTGATGAATCTCTAAAGAATAAAACTCATCCACTCATGGTTCAATCCAACACAGGGTTTTTTTTGTTCTCTCTCTAAATCTATTTGGTCTGAAGAGGAAAAAAGGCAGGACAAATCTAATATCGAACCCGGGAGAGTCCCGGTTTTCACTGTCCTCACTCGGTAGTCACCCGGAGGACATTCTCCCGCAGTTCTCCCGAATTAGGAGAATATCCGTATTTTAAATTTTTAAATGTTCTTCCTTGTATCTACGTGGCTGGTTAACCCAGGATTGTCTGTAATAGATTGATATGAAGTTACTATCCAATCATAACGCAACGCGGTGAGACACCTGCATGTTGTGATTGGCCCTCCATCAGGCAGGGCCAATCAGGTGTGAATACGGTGCTCGCTACACACTTCAGCAGTGACGCGTGTCATGGATGTATTCTGAATGTATAAGGATGTTTGGTTTTTTTATGTATACAGTATAGCCTACTGTATGTTAATGGATTTTTGTGGATATATATATTTTTTGTAATAAACATTTGACTGCTTCTTATTTTCTTAAAAATTCACTAGAATTCAAGAAATTAACGGGGGAGGACCCTCAGACCCCCCATGGTGGTTTTTGGAAAATCTCCCTATTTCTGAGGTTGGCAAGTATGAATGAACTGAATCAAATTGATTGATTTACCATGCATGGAAAAATATGGTCCAGTCGAATGAGATAATACAGTTACGTCTAAACATATTATCGAAGGATGCCACAGACAGTGTAATGGCTAGGGTGGTGGACTCCCAACCAAAAGGTACTGGGTTTGATTCCCCATGTCCACAGCCTACCTGTTGGCACCTTACCCCTACCTGCAACTTCACGACATGCATTTCAATTCACTGTAAGTTGCTTTGGATAACATCGCCTCCTAAATGACCAAACAGAAAAAACGTACATATAGTGGCATGGGGTTTTTCCACAGTCACACCTACTCACATGCTTAGCAGCGATTTTGGACGATCCGACCACGTTGCCATCGCTGTCTAGCACGTCGATGCCCTCGGTCAGCTCACTGTGTCTCATGAGGCCCACGTTGCAGATATTTGCACAGGCTGAGAGACAGTAGAGATCAGCTTAGAGAAGCACATAATGCACAGCTGATACCATTACTGAATAGGAAAAATTGTGGAGTATCACATTAATTCCGTTTTGCTCCATTTGAACTACTGTCTTCATTGAGTGAATTAAGCATACATGCCAGGAAGTAGTTTAAGATTTGGGGGAGTTTTGCTTTATTATTTTAATTTTATTTATTATATATTTTTTTATTTTGGTATGCTATGGATGGTATTGTGGTCTAAATATTTTATTTATAGACTATGTTTTATTTAGTCTGTACATACAATTTACATAATAATGTAACAATTCACATATTTTTCTAGAATACAAAATATATTTATGTAATATATTTTATTGCCAACCATTTATTTAAAGACCAGGCCCAAACATGGTTGGCATTCAAAGCATTGAACAGATTGTGGGTTCAATATATGGCAAGTATTGCTGTTGTAATTCATCCAATTGGTGGTTATATTGTGGAGGTGAAGGGGGCGTGGCTTGGAGTTGGTGCGCAAAAAGAGGGAGGTGGGGCGGCTAATTCCCAGGATCAACGCACCTGAGGATGGTTAGGATATATATTGGCTGTTTTTGAAATCGCATACTATACTAGTAATGCGTACTGATTTGGCCAAAATGTAGTATGCAGTATGCTAGTGTAAACAGAATCTATAGTACGCCAAAAATACCCGGATGACGTACTGATTCGGACAAAATCTCCAGTATGCATCCAACCAGCATACTTGTGTCCCACAATGCAACGCGCGGTGTCCCACGGTATAATTGGATGAGCAGCATTGAACAACACACCCCACGTGTGTTAAAAAAAAAGGCTCCTCGTGATTGGGTGGGCCTGGCTTCCAAGTGGGTGCACCCAGCACCGTAAAGCAAACACGTGAGCCCCCCCCACACGTGAGTTGGATACAAGCATTGGTGGATGCTTGTATCCAACTCACCTTTCAATACAGTGAGTGCTGCCCTAACCCTGGCAGTATTAATGCCATGCTCTACCAATTGACCCAGTGCATAGCAGTACACCAGTACATACCCACAGCTGGGAAGGGGACCAGTCGCTGGATTATCATTCGGGTGGCTGGGTTCAACTTGTTGGCCTTCTGAACAAGCATCTTCAGCCCAACCTACAGCGCAAATGTAGCCCATTGAGAAACATTGATTATTTGTTATTACAATAACATTACTGTAGCACTCTTATAACCTCTTTAGTAATACTACTAAATGTATACTACTAAATACATACGGTTAAGACCATTACTATATACACAAATATACACATTACTACTACAACTACTTTTAAACCTAAACATGCAACTAAACTAACTAACCTAAACATGCACCACAGCTTTGTACATGATACCGTCACTAGGATTACTTCGACACACAGTAAAGTGAGGAAATGCACCATCAGTAATGAGGAGCAGAGACTTACTGCGATGGAGACTGCACTGGTCACCGCCCCCACGTAGCCTTGTAAAAACCTAGCTGTTGGCGTCGGCTGTTGTGTAACATTGACAATAAGACTTAACACCAACATGCAGCCCAGACAAACATATATAAACTATATATAATATAAAATATGTATGATATATTTATATATATGAAATCTATATCAAATATATGAAATTCAACACAACTAATATATAAACGATATATATATAACAATGAACTACCGGTATATAAAATGATAGCATGACATTTTATGTAATATATCGGTTAAAAAAAAGGCTACTTTTGCAGGTTGGATTTTTTTAATGTTCTGGCATTCGACCACATATTCACGATATCCAACATTCAAGTATCCCTTAAACTTAAAACACTTTTCAGGCCCCTTATATTACTTGAACATCTGCAAATTCACCAAATAAACAAAATAATGAAGCTAAATCTAATCAAATCAACTTCAGATAGTTTTATTTTAGTTTCCAGTGTCTAATTGTGCAATCTATGATGGCAGTGAGTGAGTGAATATAACTTTCCCTACCTTGGTAGCATTGCGGTTGGCATAGTTCACACAGGCATTGTGACTCTGGTTCAACCACTGAAGGAAGGAAGGAAGGAAGGAAGGAAGGAAGGAAGGAAAGGAAATTCTTAAAGACTTGACTGCATTTACATCTTAAAACAGCATAACGTAACAACTTGTGTGTGTTCATGAATGTATAAAAATGCTGGAAAAATGATTATTGTATAATCCAATGCCTGCCTTGATAAGGTAAGGAACATTTTGTACTGGTGTTACCAGGGTGATTTTCAGTTACCACAAAACAGTAGTTCATTATGAGATTAATTTATATAATACTGACATTAGGCCTATATATATTATAGTATATTACATTGTGGTTACTGTACCTGCCAAATTATGGTAGAAACCACCGTCTGATTTGGAAGAAGAAGGCCAATGACCTACACAACACCATCAGATGTCATATGTGAATATTATTACCTCCATCTTGTGTCTAATAATGAGTATGAATGCACATTATTGGAATGCGTTAGTGGGGCAAATGGACATCAGCATAGAGGAGTCAACTTTGTGGAAAAGTTGAATTATGCAGAAAGCATATGAAAACCATGGGCTACAAAGAGGACTCACAATTGGTGTTCCAAATGGTACATAACCTGTACAGTGTAAACAAACACACAAACACACAAACAAACCAGAAAACAATATTCACCGTGAAAGATTATGATAAAATGGTTTGAGGAGGCACAACTAAAAAGTCCACGTTGGGGGAAGATCTTCATCTGAAGTCATACCTGACATTCTGAACGGCATGAAGATCTTCTCTCCCGTGTCGGGGTGAATGATGGCCTGCGCGCAAAGAGCGTGACATAATCATCGTGCTGCCAGCCGCAAAGGCACAGGTTACTTCAAAACCTGTGCACGGCTATGAGAGCTATAGCGTACGAGACCAAACCTGCCGGTGAACTCTGACCGACTCTGTCAACTCACTAACCTGTTTGACCTTCTGTGCTTCCCACAGCTGACGAAGAAGAAGAAGAAGAAGAAGAAGAAACACATAATAGTTAAACAAGGATGAATCATCAGACAAGACAATGTATAAGATTTTCAAGACACTCATGAGACAATATTGACATTATGGTTGACTGCCATTGACTAGCTCCATGACTGTAGGACCAGTGTATCATCACACACGCTGGTGAATTATTACGTTATAAAGACAGAGAGATTACCTGTTGGTCAGACACTCCGGGTGGAAGTGTGCCATGTTTGAAATCGTCCAGGAGTTTGATGCACGCATTCAACCGTACCTGCGGAGAAGCCACGGGTGAAAATGGGCTTCGCTGTCGTAGGCCTACGGGAACTAGCCATTCGATCACATTTACACAGACATTAGATTCAATGTGTTTAAATGCTGACTGTACCTCAGACACAAACAGGGTGCTGGGGTCAATGATGTCCACAAAGTGCCTCAGTCTACCGAGGAACGAATCCTATCGGGGGGGAACATGGAAGTTGGTCAATGGTTGTAAACTCAACTCAAATCAATACTCCTGGTCGATAATATTGGTTCTCCTTTCATGGGCCCCCTTTTTTTGCTAAGTGAAACTATGAAGGATTTGTTTTCTCTAACAATCCATATGAACTTCCCCTTGTCATGAAGGTAATGAATGACCCATAATTGTGCTCCACAGTTCACAGTTCAGCTAGTCTGGTTCAATATAGATTTTGTGGTTGGCAATTAGGGTCATTGGATAACAGCCCTTGTTTTAGGTCATATGAATATGAATATGAATGAGTGGTTGTATATTAAATATGTAAGAAATAATTGTTCAAGGTTGTCACAAAACAACACAGCTAAAAACATGGAGTAGATGATCTCATCTGCAAAAAAAATCTCTTAAATGTATTCTGAATAAAATATCGCTTTGAAACCATCTTTTTTTTTAAAAACAGGCGTTTAGAAACGAAGTGTCCAGCCATGCTTGTAATAATCATTGGTCAGGCTTTTCAGTTTTCCCTTTAACTTCGCTCCTTTGGATGCACATGCCAGCTGAACTATGTGTGCCAATGGTCTGAATAGATCCCATGGCAGTGTGTGCCAATGCCCCCCCCCACCACACCACCCTCCTCTCTTTTGTAGACCAGATCAGCATGTTAAAGCTCAGGCAGCAGAGTCCATCAGAACCCCCTCAGTCACTTAGTGCCTGTGAATGTACAACCTAACCAACCCAACAAACGAATCTACAGCCAACCCAACAGTAGGAATCTACAGCCAACCCAACAGTAGGAATCTACAGCCAACCAGAACGAATGGGTTGCCCTGTCAGCAACCTTAATCAATTCCCATCATAACTCACACACCCAGCTCTATTGATGGGCCCAAACTCAGCAATCCTGAACACCCTGCTCTTCTCTTGGAGCACAGAAGGGGAGTGATGAGAAAACATCCGCCATCCGTCCCTGTGCGAATGTCTCCGGGTTATCTGTGATTCGGCAGCAGTCTGTCGCGGCCGGGCTGTGTATACCGTCTGTAGGCCTACATACAGTCTGTATGGGCCATATGCTCTGCTGCTGCAGTGCTGCCTTCTCAGAGAGAGAGAGCGGGGAGAGAGAGAGAGAGAGAGAGAGAGAGAGAGAGAGAGATCCATGTGCACAGACTGTTTTAATTGTGTATGTGTTCCAGCTCTCCAGAGAATACGAGGTTATATAGCGAAGATGGAGCATCATGCACACCGCGGGCACACAGAGCTTTAGATTGATGGTGGATACAGCAACAAGGACAGGCTTGTTTCAGCCTCCAGTTCATGGAGAGAAGGGAACCACAAGTGTTATATCATGTCATTATTCACTTAGTGTATTGGGGTTTGTGTACAGGATTTTAGATGAAAAGGTGTGTGTTGTAGGTTAGATTAGATGATTAATATATGGGATAGATGATCACTTATTCAGTCATGGGAAATTACTTCCATGCAGAAATCAGCAAGCCCAAATAAGTATTACTATATCACAATATAGGAATTAGGCTACTATGTATTAGTAGGCCTACTATAACTATAAAAAGTGGTTAATGAATGATAACTAAAAGGGTAGTGTAGATTAAAATGATTAAATTAGTATATAACCCTTGTGAATAATTTACAGCAGATGGACATGTACTTTGTTCGGATCAAGATCGTCAGGTAGATAATTCCCCAGATTTAGTAGCCTATTCACATTATTCCGATGAACAAGACGTCTACTGCAGCTGTCGTCCTTAATAATGGACATTTCTCTACATTTGATCTAAGGTCTAAGGTTAAGGATTTTTTGACTTTGAGGAGCTGCTCTCTCAGCTTTGCAACAGTATGTCAATGCCACCTTAGAGTAGGATGCTTTGGACCGAATCCAATACAAAATAAAATAAAAATAAAAAAGACAATCCCATTCACATACATTAAGTAGGCAATTTGCAGCAACTGGTATGGAGAAAAAAAGCTTGAATAGGACCTGTAGGATAAAGTAGTCAAATGAAATGTCACTCAGTGGAGGGGCAATATGTTGACATATCGATGATAAGCCCGCATGAAGACAGTATTTCTGTGGCTCACTATTGATCATAATTGGCTCATGATTGGATTTGTCGTCAAAGTTCCGAGTGTTCTCGTCTTCACGGAAACAGATAGAACAGAGGAGGTCGCATCGCAACTTTCTCCGCTCCTCTCAGCATCGCTTCTCAGGGCGGAGGAGGATGTTCTTGTTTTTGTGAGGTGGGGAAAACAACACAACTGTAGGCTGTTACATACAAATGTTAAAGTAAAAAAAGGAATTACCTGGTCATGTTGGGGTCTCCCGAGCTGAAAAGCAGGATAAATAGCGGGATCGGCCATGACGCTGAACTATTTCTGTAGTATTAATGAGCCGAACCATGGACAGATCTGTAGAGGAGGAGTGGACTACAGTAGAGGAGTGGACTACAAATCTGTGGAAGGAGTCAAGCAGTGAGGCGCGGGGGCTCTCGGGAATTGTAGTTTCTCTCTGTCGGACAACAAGCCCCGCAGAGCCCATAGGGTGAACGCAGTTGCGTAACTGTTCATATTGATACGCTGGCTTTGTAACACTCTTAATTATAATTAAGAGTTAATTATAGGCATACTAATACGCTTAATTATAGGCATACTAATACTAATAACGGCAGGCAATGCTAATTGGCTTGTACAATGCACATGTAAATAAGTTAGGGTACAGGTGAGATGTGCCTAAATATAGGACGAGATAGAGCCTATGCGTTAAAAAAATGGGAAAAATGGTGTTAAGTCAACGATGTGAATCGTTTTGTTTTTGGGTGTTTGCCAAAAAACACACAATTGCGCCCGTTACACAACATGGTAGGCCTATGCCAAAAGACAAAAGCCAAGGTGCATAGTCTATCCTCAAGATGACATATAATACTCGTTTATAATTGAAAGAGCTATGCTATAAAGGAGTGTAATAAAGAGAGAAGGGAACACAACCAGCGTCCTCTAGCGTCCTGCAGGGGGCGCTGTTGTGACTCCATTCCGCCTGGATGGGACACTGTGAGGTGAACAGGGCCCCCCAAGAGGAGGCACAACGTTATTACTTACCAACATATTCCAAAACTTAAATATGAATTTGACACTAATGTTTTGGTAACAACATTTAAACGAGTTTAGATTATAAAGACTATGATACATATGTTTTTAAACTATGCACTTTATTTTTTATGCATCAACATATTGCAGTAATGCAAAGCATTGCCATTGGCTACAGTGGTGCTGAAAGTGGTATCAGTTTTTACAATTTCATGACAAAATAATAAAAAACAATAGTGTAAATTGAATAAATCTTAACTGCATTATATCTTTTTTTAACTCTTGCATAATAAATAACAATGTCTTGGCCAATACTCAAACATAAAGATGTAGACAAGGATAATACATCATAAAAATAATACAACTGATAAAGAAATAAATACAGTTTTGCTAAGAGCGAGATGCAAGGTTGGGGAAATATTAGTTGGTGCTTATGTTGATGCTTATCATGTAGTGTTGTGACGTATCAGCATTTTCTCTAGCTTATATTTGTTATTTTTGCTATATTCCCCAAGCTCTTTTAAAAAAATGTTGAATCACCTCAAGTAAAACTAAAACCTCTTTCCAGTTGTAATTCAGATTCACTGATTGGATGTTTTTAACATCATGTGCAAAAAAAACAACTCTTCATTTGATGACAAAACATCATTAGCCCTATACCCTGAAACCACATTCGATTGGAAGATACCTTAAGACAATACCATGTTATGCAAGACTAACTTCTTATCCCGTCTATACTGCATGTATGTTTGTATGGAAGCAGTAGGCTGTTTATAAAGTGACAAGAGCACAGCCTCTTCTTCCATGTATCTCATTTTGGAGAGCGATAAGCGTGACCATAAGCGACAAGAAAAATAACATCTTGGCACCCACAGCGCTTTCTTCTATTACCATACCAAATAGGGATTGTAACAAGCATGCCGGTAATATGGGATATCGTGTCTACATCAACAGGGCAGTATAAGCAGTGAAAAGACCCAGGTGAGGAGGAACGCTTTTGTTTTTTTGCGCGGGGAGGGGGATTTCTTGTCTAAACTACACCTGCCCCGGATACAGTGATCTCCCGAACAAAACAACTGTTATGGTTATCTCTGTGCAAAGCCCTTTTCCGAAAAGGGAGTTACTATCTATTATTTGACTATGAGTCAAATAATAGATAGTAACTTTACAAATATTCTACACCAGAGACATTGTGTGGTCACTTGTGTCGGGCGCGCACTTGGAGCAGCGTGGGCGTCTGCTCCATGATCCGCAGCAGCAGGTTGTCGATGTAGTCTTCCAGGTCTCGCACCTGCATCTTCAGTTTCTTCAGCTCGGCCTCACGTTTGCTCAGCAGCGCCCCCTGCTGCTCGCTTTCCGCCTGCTGCTTCTGCATGTCCATCTCCTGCTGCAGGAGCAGCGAGATCAGCTCCATGTTGGACAGCTGCTGGTACTGGGCCGACGCGTCAACGCTCGCCAGCTGAAGAAGGGAGGGAGATAGAGAGAGAGAGAGAGACAGAGAGAAAGAGAGAGAGACAGTCAGAGATAGACAGATAGAGAGAGAGAGACAGTGTAATGGAAAATTACAATATACTCGGTTGACCTCTGTGTCAATGTGTTCTGTCATCCTGTGCTACTTTATCGCCATAACTATCTGGGACTCTGTGCCTCACGGAGATCCCAATCCCAGCTGGTCCCAAGAAGGTTTCAAGAGAGTCAGCTTGCCTTTTTGCTCTTATCACCTGTGTGTCTCAAAACACCCTCTATAGTGAAGCCCCTGAGAGTAGCTCGGGGAGAACGATTGAGAATGATTGTACTTGTGAATGCTCTTGTTCTCCTATTCTGCAGAATAAATCTTTTTATACTTAAATTTAAGGATTACGATTACGAGAGAGTGGTATTTTCCGAAGTGGTCGAGTTCATCTCACTAATTAGCGTGTAGTGGATGTTTACATTCCACAACAACAGACAGACAGAGAGAGAGAGAGAGACAAAGAGAGACAGAGAGAGAGAGACCAAGAGAGACAAAGAGATAGTCAGAGGGAGTCAGACAGAGAGAGAGAGAGAGAGAGAGAGACAGAGAGAGACAGAGACGGAGGGGGAAATGAGGGACCATGGAGGGGTTCAAAGGTCACAGCTGTGTGATGTTCTGGTTCATGTGATGTGTGTGTTGTTTTGATTCACAGAGAGAGCAGTGTTTCCCCAAACATGCATCCATCAGTGGTGCAGTGCCGCCACTGGATTACTAGCGCCACTGCAATCAGCCATGCAAAAAAAAGAAACAAGTGATGTTGGGCGCCAAATGCTATTTGTTTTATTTAAAAACATATATATCATAGGTGCCCCCTACTGCACCCCCTCAATTGTTACATTGTGATTATTGTCATTAGAGAAATAATGTGGAAAAATAAACAAAATAGTGTTCTGCTATAGAAGAATAAAAAATGATGATGATACTGTAGGTGGCTCACGAATGGCTTTAGTTTAGACTAAATGTAGGAAGCATAAAGAGAAAAAGTAAAACAACAAGTTACTTAATAATAGAAAGTACATATTTGATTATGTGGAACAAGCAAAAGTATTAGGAAACCCAGATGGTGGGATGGCTACAAATTGCAGGCTTAAAACTGTATTTGCACATTAATGTCAAGAAATGTGGCTTGAGCACATTGATTTACTAAGATCCCAAATAAAGAGTACTAAATTGCGTGTGCATTGCAACATATTGCGCGTTTGGTTGGTGTATGTCGTTCCAAAAATGTGTGAGCTAAATGTGCCCGTGTGCTAAATTAACCTATTTGCATTTTCTCCTCCCAGTATGCGCACTAGGGCATTAACGCCCCATATTGCATATTCATTAAGGCAAACGTACTAAATGGACATTGCGTGTGGTGTTGAGCATTTAAAAGTGCGCACCATTAGTAGATCAGCTTGCACATTTGTTTGCAGGTGATATCAAGTTTGCACACGTTTTTACACGTGCAAACCTTTAGTAATCAGGCCCATAGTGTTCTAAGTGCATGCAAGTTATTATGCAATTTCGGCAACATCAGAGCCCTACTGGAATAACTGATCACACTAAAACCTCTCTGCACCCGCGCATATCAGCACCGTGCACGCGCACATCAACATAGTGCATCTCACACACACCTCAGCACCGCTGCTGGAAAAAATCTTAGGGGAAACACTGGAGAGCATGGTGATTTAGCCCATCAGTGATTAATTTTCACCCCCTTTACATTGCCATTGTAACGTCGTCTTGCCAAATTAGGTAAGTCACAAACATTCCCGTACCTGAAATAATCTCAGAAAATGTTCAAATCAAATGTACACGGACAGATAACCAGATAACCTGAGACCTGAGAGTTTTTTAAAGGTTCAAGATGTGTTGTCGTCTTATTGCTGCATATTACCTGACTCCTCTCAGGTTCAGGTGCACTCTGACTTGCTGTGCGGCCAGGGTGAATGGAAGACTTGAGCTTCTCCAGGACAGAGCGACCTTCCTTCTTGTCTGACTGGCTGGCTGTGCTGTTCAGGGGCTTCACTGGATGGGGGCTGGAACACAACAAGTCAATGGCCCTTCATATTTTGACTTAGTGGGGGTTGTAGTCAATATGGTCAATTCATTGGCATCCATTATACTACGTTTAATACTAATTGGGCTTTGTTAACACTTGATAAATAAAAAATGTATTGATACATCTCAAATAAGCTTAATGGAACAACATGGAGCAAATACGGCCCTTCATGTAACAAAGATCACACAGGAAGGTCTAAAAAACAACTCAGGTTTTTTAGATTTTAACAAACAATAAGTCACACTAGGCCAAAATGGGTTGATAATAATTGTATCTATAATTATCAGTGAGTATTAGCAATTAGCATTAGCACCAGTTAGCGATACATACACTAATACAACAGGAATATATCATGTAAATGTAGCAAATAACAAATGCAGTACTCCTCGGTTGACTAAAGGAACTATAACTGCTATTTTCCATTTTACTTCTGATCA
>OMKN01015133.1:13690-25120 GCA_900302345.1 Melanonus zugmayeri
ATGTAACAAAGATCACACAGGAAGGTCTAAAAAACAACTCAGGTTTTTTAGATTTTAACAAACAATAAGTCACACTAGGCCAAAATGGGTTGATAATAATTGTATCTATAATTATCAGTGAGTATTAGCAATTAGCATTAGCACCAGTTAGTGATATATACACTGATACATAGAAATATACCATGTAAATGTAATGATTCTATGGTTGTTAAGGGAATAGTTCAATGGGTTGTAGAGTATTAGCAATTAGCATTAGCACAAGCTAGCGATACATACACTAATACAACAGGAATATATCATGTAAATGTAGCAAATAACAAATGCAGTACTCAGGACGGTTGACTAAAGGAACTATAACTGCTATTTTCCATTTTACTTCTGATCAAGATGATGGTTTGTGGTCTGGAATGTCAATTAACCATCAAACTGAAACATGAATGAAATGAGCAACATAAAATTGAAACAAAGCAAAAATGTGCAGCCAGTGTCATCAATCATGTTGGATAAACAAATGAAGAGCTTCACATGCACTCGACGTTCCAACAAACGCCAACAAAAAAGCAACAAAACAACAGAAACATATGCAAAACAATACGCCAATTGATTCCCTATTTACATGATGTGCTGTTTTTTTTGTGCGCGATCCCTACACCTTATACACATGGTAACCCGGGTGCTTATCTATTTCAACGAGGAGGTTAGTAGTACATATCCTTGTAGAGCTTACGTGTGAGGTCGCTCACCTGCTCTCCTGACGGGGCAGGTTGCAAGCTGGATCTACCACCTCCTCGGGCAAAAGTGTGTGCGGTGCATCGATCGGGGGCTGGACAGTGGTGGATGGAGAGGAGAAGGAGGAGGTGGAGGAGGTGAAAGGGGCCACAGCCAGCGTGCTGTTGGATCTGGTGGAGGGGAATGTTCTCGAGGGGTGGGTGGAGAGGCACGAGGCACCTGTGAGTGAGAGTGTATTCGGTGGACCGGCTGGCATCAAAGCAGCAGAAGAAGGGAGGGATGGGGAGGTGTTGGACTCCGGCAAAGACTGTCGACTCTTTGAGTTTGAAAGGGCTCTCTTGTCAGGTGCTACTTTTGCATGGAGGTCTTCAAAGCTGATTCTGGTCCCCTCTGTCGTGCACTGTTGTGTATGTGTTATTACCATGGCATTCGGGTCTGCTTTCGAGGATGTCCAGGATTTGATATTAATTTCATTTAAATCGCTCATATCTTCAGTCGCTGGGGCAAAGATTTGATGTGATTTACTGGGTTCACATGAAAGCTGTCGTTCACTGGCCTCTCCTTGAATGCTTTGATTGGCTGAACCTCTCAACCCGTTTGGTCTAAGACGTGCACTGACCACTCTTGATGATGATGATAATGATGATGATGATGATGAGTCCTTCTTATTGGGAGTGGCTAGGCTGGCCTGTAGGTTTCTATTGCCATCAAGGTCCTCATCAAGTATCTTATTCAAAGCATAATTTGTTGTATCTTGTTTAGACTCAACATCTTGTGCAGATGCTAGGTTTTCTAAAGAACCCACTTCACAGATATTTTGTAGTGTCGTATTAGGGAATTCACATCCCTCTTCTTCCCCAACTGGAAACACCATTAGCAGTTCATTGGACAGTGTGCTTGTTGTTTCCAAGGAAATGTAATTTGGTGTCGTGTTAGTCTTGTTCAAACTAAACGTGTGGTCTGTGTCCAGACCTTTGAGATTTTTGAGATTGTCGCCTATGTCCGATGGGGATGAGCCTTCAGAATCAATGAAAGTAAAATCTGAATCATTCACATTCATGTTTAAGTCTTCCAATGTGAGTGAATGAGATATGTTATTGTTTGTACACAGGGGTTGATCTTGATGCACAGGTGAAGTATATACTGTGGATTTCAATATGGTGGAAGTGTCACCAATGTCCATCATATTTGACTTCTGAGTGAGAGTTGTAGTTAAGCTACCCAATAAATCAGACACTATCATTTTCTCATCAAGACACACTTTGTCCCCTATCCAATCATTGTGTTCCGAATGATTGGCCTCTTTTTGAGCAACACTGCTCAAGTTTACTTTGGGCTCGCCACAGTTTCCAATGCCGACACGTCCATACAAATCCTGTTCAAACAGCATCCCTCTCCAGCAATCGGCCTCATCTTCTAATGGTTCATATTTAAACTTCTTGAGGTTTTCTTCAGATTTGAACCCTGGCGACGTCAGGTTTTCATATGGCGATGTTCGAACGCTCAGGGAATCCGATGTCTCACTGGTCGTGAGAGGGTCTGGAGATATGCTTGGTGTGTTCCTCTTGCGCTCCGCTTCTCTTCCGTGTTGCAGAGATGCAGCGCCCGTCTGTGACAGGAGACATGCTTCGTGCTGGACGGCTAACTGTTGGCCTCTATGCAGCCAGGTGTCGGCGTACATCTCGTTCACAGGGGTTCTCGGTAACCTCCTGGGGGGCAATGGCGGAGGCTGAACTCCGCCTGCCTGCTGTTCTTCTGTGGTGTGAAAGGAACGAATGCTTAGAAGAGCCTTACCACTACTTCTGTGAGGTTGACCTGGGGTGGCTTTGAATGCTTTTTGGGGAAGAGGCCCCTTTGGTGAGTTAAGCCTGCTCGAGGCAAAGGCATCAAAGAAGTCATCGCATTCCTCCTTGGTCTCTGACATGGAGCGAGGGGCGGAGGAGGGGTTGGGGGAATAAGGCGTGGCTGATTTCGGAAGCAATGCGGGGAGGGAGATCTGCCTTGCAACTGGCCTTGGCCGTTCCCTTCTGGCGGAGGCCAGAAGGGATGGTGGTATGGTGTTCTTTGGTTTTGCATCGTGAGATTGGGGGTTGGGGTTGCACGGAGGGGAGGGAGAAGAGGCTGAGACGGAAGGGGAGCAAGGCACGAGAGGAGGGGATTTGCGCAACTCTTCGGCTACGAGCTCCTCAAAGAATGGGTTACGCTTCATATGGGTGAGGAAGGGGTTGGAGGTAGAGATGGGGGTGGAGGAAGGAGATGAGGCTGAGAAGGGAAGGGAGTGACTCCCATTGTCGGGTGAGACAAGGCCAGTGGGTGAGGCCGAGGGAGAGGGGAACTGGAACTGTTGGGGAATGGGTGAGCGGGGAGGGAGGGGAGGGGGCACATCTGTGCTGCTTTCTACCTTAGGAGAAACTTCCAGCCTGTGAAGGAAATAGGGCACAAGTAGTCTTCTTAGTTAATAATGTGCCGGCTGACCAATGGGGAGCATATTCTTTTTACACAAACAAAAAACAAGACCATCCGAATGCTTGGTAACATTCCTGTAAGATTGGGCTTCTTTTGGTGGCTGCACAACTGAAATCGTGAAGCTTTTGATAAGTTGTAAACAAAAAAAAAGAAGAAAGCAGGATGGAAAAAGCAACTGAAGGTGATTTCAAGAAGCAAAAGATGCAGTGTTTGCAAATCATTTAAGCCAATAGTATATAATGATCCCATTCGATTCATGCAGACTGTTAGGTGTACCCATTCCAAATATTGTAATCTACAGAGAACTGAATAAAAACCTTAAAGATGAGAAAGCTGTAGGAGAAATATGAAATGATATGGCATTGCAGAAAATGCTTTACTATATCAACTTAATGGAGTCCCATTCCAACTGAGCAGGGGGGGGAGCAGACACACCCAGACACTCAGGCAAACGTCCTCAAACACTACGGAGACCTCCAGGCATGGCTCATTTCACCCTCACTCACCTTGGTTTGTTCTGGGTATCAGTGGATCCAAACCAACCTCTCAGCCTCCCCTCCACGGCCGGACCAGCCTGGCCCTGGTCCGACTTGGCGGGGAGAGAGTCGCTCCTTCCCCCGGAAAACAGCGCCTTCTTCTGCTTCTTCCCTTTGTCCGGTGAGACTGCGGCAGTGGAGACTATTGGCGTCGCCGTCTGCACGGGACGACACCCTGTCCGAGCGCTCTGAATCAGCGGTGCCGTAGGCTCAGGTTCCCTCTCTTCCTCTCTCTCCTCTTTCTTCACCTTGTCAAAGGACCAGCGCCGGCCCTCGCCAGGGGATGTCGCCGAGTCGCCGCGCTTGGTGAGGTTCTGCAAGGAACGGGACAGGGGGGAGCATTTCTCCAGCAGGACCAGCTTGGATGGCAGGGCCGCCGAGCTCCTGGGGGTTGAGGGTTCAGAGTCGTAGATGTGACTGCCGTTGATGCAGAGGGAAGACTTGGACTGGGTCATGGTCCGCCCTTTCAGGGCCTCCACAGCGGGGGATGTCCGAGTGACCGACGTGGTGATCTTGCTCGCTTCGTCGCTGAAGGCCCGCTTGTGGGTTAGAACCTTTGTGGTATGTTGGCTAGTGAGCACTGTCGGGAATACAATGATTGAGTTAACAAGTGATTCTTTTAAGTGGTTCTTTTAAGTGGATACGGCATAACATGGCATCTCTCACACATAACTTATCTTAGCAAAGCCTACCTTTCTTAGCCAGGTCGGTCTCGCCATAGTGGGTGTCTACTCTGACTTTGCTTGTATAAATGGGGGAGCTGGGAGGATCTGCAAGAAGATCCAGGCTGGGTGGAGGGCCAAGGTTATCACTGGCCAGAGACGACATACTGCTCTCTGACGCCAGTGAAGAGCAGGATCGTGTATCGGATGACTTCCGCAGCTTCCCCTTGAAGAAGTCCTTCACCTTGCTTCTCTTCTCCTCCACCACCACCTCTGCATCTGCTAACTCCACTCCACCCCCCTCTCCAGGGGGCTGTCCCAGGTTTCCTGACAGTGCAGCATAGCGACCTGGCAGGATGGCAGAAGAAGACTCCACGTCTCCGCGCTTCCTGCCAGTGACGCGGTCCTTGAGCTTGCCAAAGGCCGAGCGTGGCTTGTCCTTCATGGTGAGGTCGAACATGCTGGCGGTCATGTTGTTGCGGGTGAACTGGACGGTCACCTGCATCTCACCCCGTTCCTTCTCCTTCCTTCCCGCCTTAGAGTTGAGCTTCATCCATCTGTAGCCAATGAAAAACAGGAGACAGAGACATGGCAGCATCCACACTAAGCCAATATTGTGAGATCATTTTATGTAAATACATTGCGTGTGGGGCAAACCGATCTGAAATGGTACCACTCCTACACCAGCTCGCCTCGAAGCTTGAAACTTCTGGCATTACATCACTCTGGTAAACAGCAAAATAATGCATGTAAGATAATGGGTAATTCACGTCTCACTGTGGGGATGATCACAAAACTTTAGATGCTCCTTTTAGAATGTAGTCTTGCTGATCATGTGTGTGTGTGTGTGTGTGTGTGAACTTGTGAAAGAAAGAAAATATATCAAATCAATCAAATCAATGCAAACGTGCTTACCCAATTTCAAAATGATAACACTAAGCATTTTCACAGTTATTAACATATAAATATATTTTTATGTGTATTTATTATTTGAAACCAAATCAGAAAAGTGCACTAAGGACAATAAAAAGTGGGCCAAGTAAAGCAATAACATGAAAGCATTATGCAACTTGCTCTCTTTATTTCATGCCTTCTTACATCACGAATGCCTGTAATGACCTACAAAAATCCATATTTCATGAAGCCGAGACTTTTGCCTTAATGAATTAGCCTATAACCAAAATGACAAAATGAGCCCTGCAGACGGAATTAACATCAATGCTTTTGGTTGGTTGGAAGCAGGGAAGAAATATCACAGACAAGGCTGTAAATGAAAGAAACCATTGTAACACACAAAAACCATATAAATGACATGTCACTACAAAGCTGTGAATAAAAATGTATTTCACTCCTAACGTAATGCATCTTAGATTTGACTTTTGACTTGGTCTATTGCTCAGCAGTATACAATGAAAACAACTCGATGAGATTCATTCCTGTAATACCATTTGGCTAGTCACAGCATTTGCTTCGGCTAGACGCCATAGTCCTCTTAGTAGTTTGTTCTAACCCTAACGATGACACCAACCAAAAAATAAAATCAACAATATGCACCGAAGATAAAGATGGTGGGGTTACATGTGCATTATTTGACTATTTATGTGAATCTTTCCCTTTGTGCCTTGTGGACCAACAGGCAAACCTACAACAAGGAATCTCTAAGTAAGTATCACGTTCTGTCACGTGACTGTGACAGAAGAAGTTATTACAGCTGTCCTAAAATAAAGCACCCTAGCAGAGAAAGTAATAGGTAATAACTCCTAGATATTTGTTGGATAATGATATTTGGAAGTGTACAGATTCTTTATGACCAATGCCTGCCTGTGTAGTATGTAGCCTGACGTATGTGAAAGGGTCATATATGGAAAGTGTGTGTGTGTGTGTGTGTGTGTGTGTGTGTGTGTGTGTGTGTGTGTGTGTGTGTGTGTGAAGCCGCTTCATTCTTCACATGCTAGTGTCAATGTCCCACCCAGACCACAGAGACTGAAAGGAACTACAAATGGAGCCATAGAGGTAATTATCGTATATATTAGCCAACTAAATAACAACAATAACTTGTTTTCTGAGTGCAAGGCATGGCATTGGTGGATCTTTCACCTCAAATGACCTTAAGCAACTTCAATATGGCCCTCACTGCACTGCACATTTCTAAAGGAGGCCTACGACCATTTTACCAGAACCATTCCCCTTCACAGAAGCTTTCATTCAAGCCCATGACATCAAATCCAGATTGGGGTTTTGCTTTAGGCAGTGAAGAAATAAAATACGAAGTGCTATGGTAACTACAATCAGCATTTTTTTAACCCTTCAGCTAGCTACAGGAGACCATATTTGGACAGGAAGTTGATTAATTGATTGATTGAGTGATTGATTCTCTGGATATGTCAGGCGCAGGTGTAGGCCCCGCTGAGAGGTAATTATAGAAACATTAGGTTAAAAATATACCCATGAAAGTCAATGACAATTACTTTCATTGATATATGACAGTGACACAATGAACAACGTGGAAGTGGACGTGAAGCCACATTTTAGTTTGTAAAATAAAACAATAAAAAATGCAAGTGGAGTGAAATGTTAAAGTTTGACCTACTCATCTCTTGGACACATCCCATCGTGGAAGATCCTGTCCAGGGGGATGGAGGCTTGGCCCAGGAACACGTCCAGCCCGATCAGCACCCGGTGCATGACCGTGAGTACCAGGTCGCCGCTCCCGGGGGGGTAGGCGCCGCGGCCGCCCTCCTCCAGGATCCCCGGGAGGAGCTCGAAGCAGCACTCCTCGTTCCACTCGGGCACCGCGGCCCTCTCCACCAGGCCGGTGGTGTACTTCTCCTTCCCCACCTGCACGACGGTGTACAGGTAGCGGCTGCCGTGCTTGCCCTTCGTCCGCAGACCCCTGGCGCGGAGCACGGTGACGTTCACGTGCGTGGGCACCCATCGCTGCTGGTCGTCGTCCAGGTCTATGAGGGACATCATGTTGGAAGGCGTGAAGAAAAGCTTGCGTGCCTTTTTTTAAGTCCTGAATCGTCTGCACCGACTGGGATTTCTGCGGAGCTGGAGTTGTTAGGTGCGCATCGGGTCTGAGTGTGCGGTGGTCCCACCTCGCCTTCGCCTATCCCGCAGACAACGCGGGTTCCTGCGCAGGAGATCGTCTCTCCAAAGTATTAATACACGGAGCTCACGATTTGTTGTTTTTTGCGACGTCAATCCCAGCAGAAGCGAAGGCCTGCCTGCCTGCTGTCGTCTAAGTAGTCACATGCCATCTCCTACATGTAATGCATGTCCCGCTGCAGAAGTCACTGGTACTTCACGGTGGTGGTACATCCATGCTGTATGCAGTTTACTCCTAAATGGCCCGGCCCGCCCCTTGCAGAAATAAGAAGTCCCGCATACAGTAGCCTACGGTGGATGCCGCAGAGCAAAGCGAAACACTACGCGACACCAAAAAACGAAACGTTATTCCGAAAAGTGCAGCTGTGATGCAGCATGCATGCATGCACACAGCAGGCCATGCATGGAGGTTTATTCTGGCAGACGCGTTTTGGGGGAATGTTGTCCCCATTTGACATAGGATCCAGAATGCGGTAACTCATGGCTGGGCGGGTACAGTGAACGGGGCGGACCCTTTATTATCCAACTCATCCCTCCATGATGGGAACTATTTCACATGCTTTTATATTTGTCCAACATCTATATTAGGCAATGCTATTCTCTCAATCATGACATTTGACCAAGTTTTAGTTATAGGCTTAATATAGCCTATATATATATGTAATTAGACTACTAGACTAATGGGCTGTTTTCTTAAACCAAAGAGCTCAAGGTAACATTGAAGCCCAAAAAAGCTAATCTTCTCCAAGCCAAAAAGAAGATAAAATATTCGGAATAGCATATAATCAATATAAAGTAATACGGCAATTGAAAGTAATACGTCAATATACAACACAATGTATGCTCAAGATTATTATTGTTTGTTTGCATGGTATGTTATTAGTTCACATGTTAACGTAGTACATGTTGGGACGGACAGCGCCTGCAGACTATTGCTGCAGCAGCCGTGTGCAGCTGCAGCGCCATCTGGTGGCCAACGATAAGACCACAGGATGACTCCACCATGCATCCATGGGCTCAGCAGCCCAGCAACATGGCCCTGATACATCTGACACCATGCTGCTGTGCTTGAGTACAGACTCCACCGTGTAGATCCAATCGAATCCCCTTGGCCATCCTCTCTGGCAGACTAAAAACCTTGTCATTCACCACACTATATGAGTAAAAAGCTGATCAAAATAATTGGCTGGGACATTTCAGCAGGTGCTTGCTATTGGTAGGGACATGTCCCTATCATCCCTACCCAAACCTACGCCCATGGTAATAGCCTATTATGCCTCATTTTGAAATCATAGCAATTCTGAAACTGCATGGGAAAGAAAGCTGCTTGTTTACTATAACTAGTATACTGTTTTAATCTTGGAAAATAGCTGGACAGAAAATGGCAAATCCCTGGACCAAATTCTCAACACTAATTTAGCTATTTTAATGAGATATGCTGTTATCTCTGATTCTCCCATATCACATAAAACCAGTGTAGCCTACTATGAATTTTGATAGATATTAGATTTTTTTATTTCATAATAAATAAAAATCAAAGTCTTATTTAAATTGTTTTGTAAAAAACAACTTTTGACATTTCACAGTGTTGACACAGCAACTTTGGAGGATAAAAGATACACATATAAATGCTCACATTCAGAACAGTATATGATTACAGAAACTAATCGGCAAAAGTTCTGTGGCACTTTTCTACTTCATTCAGTAGTATACAGCAACACTGTACACAATAATATACTTTATATATAACGTTTACACGGTACTGGCATCTTTTTTTCCCTTGTAAATCAGTTTAAGTTATCGTTGTATAGTACTAAATCGGACAAAGTCATACATTGGACAAATTTGGGTGTAAAAAACAAGATTAGATACCATCTTGTTGCTAATTAGTCCCATGGTGTTGTTGCTTTGTCCAAGCAATTATAAAACAAAGCAGAGGGCTTAAAGATGTGTGGTGGTGGTGCGTAATACATGTTTTCAGAACAATACATTTCTTCAGATGAAATTCTTCTGAAACACATATTAATAATTTACAATCTGGAAGTCCCGAATACTAGTACTAGCATCCTAGTACACTAGAACCAAACTGCCATGAGTGCACATACATTCTCAATAATATGTACCACTAGTCTAAAGGTCTTTCAGATCCCAAGAGAAGAACAAGAACAAAAGCTTGGTTTGGTTACACACAGTGATGAAAACAAAGCAACATATAAACTGCAGTTGTTTTCCAATACATTATAGAATAGAACAAATGTCATCCATGATAACCCAAAAAAACATGGATAAAATAAAATATCAAACTATTGAACTGAAATACAATGTTGGGTATTACTGCCACTTGTGTTTTTCCAGACTCAACAGTCAATGAAAAAGAGCTCCACCACGTCTGATACAGTAACTATTATACAACATACAGTATATAAAACAATGCTTTTGTTCTTCAAGTCTATATCACCTAACGGTAGGTGGCCCGGTATCATGATTCCCACTACTACTGGAATGATTCAAGAGGAATGTACGTTTCTTAAACTCCTTTAGATGTCACTGTTTGTAAACTAAATCACACGCCTTGTTTTTGTGTTTTACATTTGTTGTAGGTGGTAGCAAAACGTGTTGCTTTTTCATTTCTCACAGGCACTAAAGCTGAGGAGGTCATTACCCGGCAAAAGCCGTCTATGTTTACGCACAGAGATAATAAATGCAGTCCGTTTGAGTGCACTGTAGGCCTATTGTAATCGTTTAGCTACAAGAACCACTTCAAATGAATGGCTTCTACACTGGCTCAAACGACATAACTCAAATGAATGACTTATGAACTGTAATGCTCTAAAGATATAGTTTTAAAAAGAGATCAAACAGTTGCACTTGTCTGTTTTGGTCAAGTTATACATTTACCAAATACTGATATGACTGCTCATGAAAAAAATTGCACATGGAAGACAATACATCTTTCTTATGTAAAAATCCAAAGCTCCCTTGTAACAAAATAATGTTAAAAAATACAACAATGTACAAAACTACGCTAAAAAGGGACAACTTTGAAAAGATTGTAACAGTAACAGTAGATACTCTCTGGAATGCTTAAACTCCCCCCATGTAAAGTGACAGATAAGGGTCATTATTTATACAATAATACGTTCAGGTTAAGAAAAGTGAACTCCAATGACCCCCCCTAAAGGCGGAGTCGTACTCCTGCGTTGAACAGCAAACACAGGTGGGCCTGCGTGGTGGTGGGTCTCCTCTGCGTCCGCTTATGCGCACCTCTCCAAAAACCACACTACAACCCTAACTAACCCCAACTAACCCCAACTAACCCTAACCCTACACCTCAGGGCGATGGAGGGTCGCAAGGACGGTGACGTGTGCTATATGTGCTGTGTTCCCGGTTGATTTATGCCCACTGTGAGAACAACATGGATCTAGTTCAATAGAGACAACTCGCACGACACGATCATGCTCACATAATGATAAAAAATCACCCGATGTCACCGAATTCATGCCCGCAAAATCGTTTTCGGCGACCTAGGGTGCAAAATCGCTGACGCAGAAGAAACGTAAACGCAAAGCGTTGATGTCAAGCGGAATTTATAGTCGCCGCTTGAACCGCGAGCGGTGGGCCATGATGACGTCATGTTGGTTCGCAGCTCTCGCGCGGCGACAATGAACGAGGCTTTAGACACCGACCACCACACCCGCCGCCTGCGTACCGGACCTCCTCTGCGTACGATTCGACTCAGGAGCACAAGTCGGCCTTTAATCGGCCTGGCCGCCGCCGCCGCCGTGGCAGCCTTTCAGGTAGAGTTCGTCCGGTTGGGACAGGTGTGCGTCGTAACCCTCCATGTACAGGCTGCTGGTGCTGCTGTTGCTGCCGCCGCTGCTGCTCCCGCCCAGGAAGCTGGCGACGGCGCGGCCCTGGCGCGCGTGCC
>OMKN01015138.1:0-12153 GCA_900302345.1 Melanonus zugmayeri
ACACACTCAGCCGCACTGGCTACATAAAAGCCCCCTGGCATCTATTCAGATGGATATCTGATACACAACACCTGCACGGATCTTCGACGAGTTGCAGCCAGGAAGATAACTAAGGTCAGATATTTGTCTACATTTTGACAGAATGCGTGCGATGGGGGGAGGTTAAAGTGCTGTAGCCGTTTATCAATGATGCCAGGGCGATAGAGTCGTCACGACGACGTCGCCGCGTCTCTTCCTTTTTTTCTTTTCTGCCCGGCTTTGCATGACGGGTCGTGTGAAAGGCGCGCCGTTATGTAGGCTGTGAGGACCCCGCTCCGCTGCACTTCACAGATCGTGTGGACAATCGGCGCCGGGCACCACGACGATGTCCTATTCCTACCATTTCTCCACACTTTACGGAAAGGACGGAAGTGTCGTACCACATTACACTATACGTCTCTTGCTTGAATGAGCAGTGTATTTGTTTTCTTGCAGGGCTGTGTCTGCTGAAAATAGAGCAAATTGATTACCCATTGACTGTAGTAACTTGAAAAGAAAATAGATTTGTGAAGCAGCATGGAATATGATCCGTGTTGTGGACTGCCAAAACGAATTGTGATATACTGTATATTTGTGTCATATAGCCCCAGCATTAACGGTAACGCCAAAGGACAAACAGTGAAAATATGCAGGATTGTGTGGACTATGAATATGAAAGAAATACCATTTCTAAAGGGCCTATGAAAGAAATTGCATCCCTACATGATTGTCATCCGTTGATCCTATGAACATGTCATGCAAAATGATTTCCCATACATGCGATGGGTCACAGTATGTATAATAGCACAGCAATACACTAAAGGAACCAGGACACACTGCACGTGGTCTACCCCACTCTACTTTCTACTATATTCTATCTTAAGATGTAAGGTCACATGTTTTCTCTCAGTTCCAGAATTGGATCTTTTATATCTTTGAAGTGAGCAAATAAAAAGGGAAAGCTGTTTACAGATATAACTTGTTCCTCCTGAAATATTTAATATATATATCAAAAACATTGGAGCACTGTTTGGGGGATTTGGCACCCCCTGTGTGAGTGTGTGTGTGTGTGTGTATGTGTGTCTGTAACCATGTGTAATCTCAATTCCCATCCGTCTCTACTGAAGGCGACTCGTCAATATGCAATTGGTTTAATAAATAATACTAATAATACAATTAAATGAACACAGTGTTCATCAGTACACTACCCACGCAGGTCAGACTTTGAAAAGGCTTCAAATAGACACATCATAGGGAATGTGCTCGGCACATATGTTTTGCAAGGGAAAGTAATTAGGGCAATAAGCGCATGTGCTCAAGAAAAGAGGACGCGTTGACGCTAAATAATTTGCTTCAAAACGGTGTGGAGGCACTCGCAAATGCGCTCAAAAAACATACTTTTCCATTTTCCTTGAAGCCTAATTAGGAGTTTTCTCACATCAGCCGGAGTCCACCTCAACGGTACAGTATAAACACAGTATTCCTGTGATTAATTACCTATTTACCTGCAGGCGGTTAAAACAACAATAATCACCCAATCTGGAGGTGAATTCTTCATATAATACCCGTGGCAAGTTGCAAGCCACAAGTTGTTTAGTAGGCTCTGCAGTGGTGCGGTGACACATTATGTAGTCAACACATTTCAGTTCAAACATTTGTATTAGAGTGGTAAGCGCTTTTCCGCAAAGTCAAAGAACAGCCTATGATTACTATGCTCTCAGAGAAAAATAAATAGAAGAACAAAAAATCTGTTTTGCTGGCTGGTGGGCTTGATGGGCTCTAGGCGTGAGCTGTTTTTTTAGTTTTGGTTTATTTATTTTTTTGCCTTGCCATTGTAAGTCTGCCTCCAAGTTATCTTTCGTTGAAGGGACAGTGTTAAAAAATACTCTTCCCAGTGCCCACACATAAGCCTTCAAATATCTGTGTGTCCGTGTGTGTGTGTGTACGCATGTGTTTAATATGTGTTGTCACTCCACAGAGGCTAGTGAACAGCCTGTCATAACTAGTAAAGATCGAACTCACGGCTCTAATGAAAGCAATAATAAAGAACGCACAGCTTGGCTCAAGTGATTTTTTTTTAATGTCCTTGGTGTAGTGCACTACATATGGTGCCAGGCTACAAACACACTCACTTACTTGGAGTCGCATGCACACACAACACACACGTGCACAGACACCCCCTCGAGAGACACATGCATGTGCACACATGTACATGTGCACACACAAACACAGACACACACATGTGCACAGACACCCACACACAGAAACACACATGCATATGCTTGTGCATACACACACATGTGCACAAAGACATAGACACATGCCTGTGACACACATGTGTCAGGTCAACACATGCACTCACGCAGACAATCAAACATCAATGAGTGAACAGCTGGCCACCCGGTCCACTCCTCGAGACAATATCACAGCACACTGGGAAATGTGGTGAATATCTGATATGTGTGTGTGTGTGTGTGTGTGTGTTGGGCAATGGTAGGGTACTCAAATTCCATCAAGAACAGATGTTCAAAATGCTGTTGGCATCTCCAACTGTTCATCTACTATCTCTAACCTCGTTCCTGCACTCATCCGCCTCTCACTGACATACCTCTACCTCTACCATGTACTGTATTCCACTCTGTCTGTGTACATAGTTTAAATCAGTGATTCTCAACTGGTGGGTTGCGACCCATAGGCCAGGTGCTCCAGGCCAGAAATTATGATTTGGTTGATATTTTTAAATATTTAGCTTCTATAACCTGTAAACGTTCATAACATGCACACAATTATTACCAATTACAAATATAAATAGTTTGTTTTTTATGATTTTGTACAACCTTTGCACTTTGCAAAGGTTGATGTCAAGTGTATTTCATTTTAACATAAATTAAGTGTATTTTAACATAAATTAACTGAAAAAAACTATATTTTGACAAAAACCTCTGTAGATTACCAACAAATGAGTTATTGATCACATTAACACAAACCAAAAAGTTCTGACTTCATCGACAAAGTGAATATTGTGTTTTATGTTGTATATAAATTGGTGCATATTTAATGAGATAACACATCATTTGCATACATTAAAGGGGGGGAAACTAAGTCACAATACAATTTTTTTTTACATTTTTGTGTATATTCATCTGGTTATTTTTCATTCTGATAGAAGGACGGGATTTGTTTTTGCCTATTCACCTGTAGTACCTCCCCATTAGTGGGTCGCTAGGTTCATTTTGAGTGGGTCGCAGAGCATATGCCAAACTTTCATGTTTAGATAGAAGCACATGAATTAACTAATGTTTCAGTGTTAATTTGTGTTTCAATGGCTTACTATTTCATTGAGTTTAGCCCCAATTGTTTGTGTGCTTTTTGTTCACTAAATGTTTTAAACAGTACATTAAGGCATTGTTGATTACTGCAATTTTTGGGTTGTGACTTAATGACACATGTGGGTCATGGGCCTAGACCAGTTGAGAACCACTGGAACCATATACTGTATACATATATATACAGTATATACTGTGTGTATATATATATATATATATATATACATACATATTGTGGTGTGTGATAGCTGTATCTTAAAGATACATAGATAGTATCCATCTCAACAAAGTTTTTTTCTAAATCAACTTAAGCACTAAAAACAGCAAATCTGATGTTGTCGGAAATGTGTCTTCAGAGGTTTTTTGAAGATAGGGTGTTTATATCTCCCTCTCTATGCTTTTCAGGCTACTCTTCATAAACTACCCTCTCTAAAGTGTACCGGTTTTTATTTTATTTATTCCTCTCCCCATCGCACTTTCTTTTGCCTTGTTTGCCTCTTATCTTCCTCTGCTTTTATTGTGCAACATTTTTCCTGTGTCTTTGCCACGGTGAAAAAGAGGAACTATCTGCCTATCTCTCCAGCGATCGCGCATCCCCCTGGGGGCTTGTTGTGGTGTGGCACAAGGCAATGACAGATAACGACTGGGCTAATGAATTTCTAAACCAATCTATATGTTTTACACAGTTCACAAGGGGCCAAGCAGGCACAAAGACATACGAGGGGGGAAATAAAAGGAAAAATATATATCGTGGCACAACAAGGTTATTTATACAAGCCGTTAAACTGAAAGCATGAGAAGAAACATGAGTTAGACCAATGAGAGTTTTGTAAAGAGACAGATTCCATGGTAGAGTATATATAGTCACACGCAATTCAATTACAGGTAGGGGAGGACATGACATGCTCACTAAAGACGAGGCTCATCTTCTCTCCCATGGGTGGAGGGACTGGCGACACTGAGCAACATGATGAACTGATTGGCTGATCTGTTCCGAGGACAGAATAATTAGCCAAAGGTCTGTCAGACAGATGCACTTTCAAGCTTGCAGGGAGGCAGTAGCTGCACTAAAGATGCACTGGCTGAGAAAACATTGTGCAGACATAGCTCATAAAATGTAATATTGAGTTATTCCAATTACGCATGGCACCAGCGTAAGTTAAACATGATTGTAGATTGATAAGACCCATATGCGGCTTTACAAAATGTCATTGTGCTGTTAATTGCATTAGCTGCACCCTTGAGCTTAACCCTTGTTGTGTAAAAACTCCATTAGGCTGGAAAAGAGAGACCTTAACATGAAAGCTAAACCAAAACAGACCAAAAGACAGATAAACAGACAGACAGACTGACTGACAGTGAATACACACTGGGTTTGTTCATGAGAGTTGGCTTGCCCATCTGCTGAGGAAGCAAACCTACTCTCATCTCCTCTCGCGGTCGTTTATGTCACCACGGCCCGTTAACCCCTGCCACACCTGGACAGGCTCCCAGCTGGACGGGGCCAGAGGAGGTGGCGGTGCATGCAGATGTTGTTTACTTGAGGCACGGAAGCAGGACGTCCACGGGCCAAAGACTTCTGAAACGCCTCAGCTAGTTGAAGCGCTCCAGCAGATGCTGCCAGCGAAAGTACTGCTGTTGCTGTACAAATCGATACCACCCCACAACTCATCTTGAATTGTAGCTCCTTCATGTTTCCAGACCATATAGTGCTTTAATATTATGCCTATAATTATATCAATAATGGTCCATATCAATAATTGTAAGCAAGGGAGAACAGTCACATCGTCCCGATGGAAATAGAAGGTACTATATAACACAACCATATTTATTTTATGGAGAGATCCTTCGTAGGTTGTGCTAGGCTCACTGCTGCCGTTTTCTACATAGTTTGACTGAAACCTTGTTTTTCTCCATGTCGTCATTGGTTAAACTAGTTCAGTGCCCATTCAAATTGTGCCTGTTCGGAACGGGCCGGTTGCTTGGCCTCCGGTATCGCTGCTTGCAGTGTTCTGGAGAACCACTCATGCAAACGACTTCACACTCGACACGGCACTTCCTTGAGTCCTCAGCAACACACACACGCCAAGTCGATCGGATGAACGGTTCTCGAGATATGCAAAGGACATACAGACATACAGACAAGACAGAGATTCCTTCCTTTAGTAGAGAGATAAACTCCTGTAAGCAGAACCACTGAACTCTGCCCTGCTTTCTTTCTTGCATGTCTATTTGAAGACACAGTAGCTGACCATGAGCACACTAGCACTTTCCTGTACAGTGATTCCTGGCTACAGTAGCCATCTACTATACATGAGATGTTGAAAACGTGCAGAAAAGTGACACATACACAGATGTATACACAGATCACTCGATGCATAGACATACATTCAGAGGAAAAGTCTCAAGTGGGGGAAGAACATACTCCCGCTTTGTCACCGTGCCACTTTGCTGCATTTAAATAGGCCTTGACATACAGTAGATATGATGCTGCCTGGTAATCGTGTAAGATGTGGCAAAGAGAGTGGAGGTTCAGGGAGCTGTGAAACGTGTATATTGGATTTTAAACAGACTTATTAAGTGGGCGTGCAGCCCACTGACTCCACGCCGTGCCATTAGAGAGGTGGGTGGAGAGGGGCATGGGTTACAAATACGATTAAGGTGGCAGGTTTCAGATGGCATGACCACGGGAGGGACTCTCACGTCGATTCGGCATGGATTTCATGAATCATAGTATATGACATGGGCAGAGCACAAATTTGTGTAAGGGTGGTGAGGGGAGATTTAATAGGGATGGAAACAGACTGGATATTCATATATCTCTGCCCCCTCCACATTATTAAAAGTTGCAAACTTAGTAGTGGTATGCTATTATATCATATATAATGTGTTCACTGAGCCTTTGTGCTTTCTATGATTGTGACACAGATAGGCCTTGTGTATGTTCACTGGAGAGGAAAATGGATTGATGTGATTTTCATCCAGAGTAACTGATTATTGAATACACATGGGACCTTCAAGTCACTTGGTTATTGATGTTGATTGAATGTTTCCATTACTTAAAATAATTACTCAATTTACAATGCTTTTTCTTTGTTTCAGGGTCCCCCCTGCTGATCCAACTAATCCTGCCCCTCTAAAACGAAAGAGCAGCTAACTTCATTCAGGGGATGGAACCCAGAGGAAATGCTGGTGGATGCTCAAAAGAGGGAACCAAAGGCTTTCCAGAATCCGGGGATCGGAAACTATATTTGTTGGCAGGCCATGGAGATGGAGGACCATTCCAGGACCTGCACAGTCTCACTTCCACAACAGTTTGGTGCTTCGGACCAAACCAGAACTTGTAGACCAAGTTCTTGTGATTGGTCCAAATGTTAGCTTGCTAATTAGAGAGCTAATGATCAAAATTAGATTAGAGTTCATAGAAATACATACATACATACAAAGTTTAGCCATCTCTAAATCCCATTCCACTTGTTTGTGGAATATCAAAAATAATCTGCTCCATGGCGATTGCCTCATTTACACACATTAACAGAGAGGAATACTTGCCAAATAGTAAAATATGATAAAGGTTTCATTTTGTGTTTCCTGGTTTAAGATACGATTAATTTGATTTGAATGGACTTATTAGTTAACTTTCTACATAAAAAAGCCTAGCAAGAATGAAGAGCCTGCAACTAATGTTCAGGTTTGTACATTAACTAGGTATGTAGCATCACATAAAACCTTTGGATTGGATGCCTTATACCAATATTCCTCCCAATATAAAACTATTCATCCATAGATTCCAAACATAATTAAATTAAAAACATCATTGTTAACAATGATTCTTTGACTTGAAACTGGATGGTGAACTACCTGAACTTATAACCTGTGTCTGTGTCCCCAACACCAAGATGCCACAGCTGAGCTATAAAGAATCCTTTGATACCTTTTGTTCAGAAAGAACTGTAACAAAAATAATTGAAAGGGACATTTTTTTTTCTCCTATGCCTTTAATATTGTCAGTACACTGAATTCCTGCAAAACTGGTATCTGATTTCCTTTATGGGAATTATTTTAAATAATAAGCTCCTCAAACCTAGAAGTGTGGCCCCTCAAGGGGGTTACATTTTGATATTAAAACATGTACAATTTATGTGCAAAAGAAATGGGTCTATTACTTTCATTGGTTGTTGTTAATCATGAATTTTTATAACAAATTTTATTAAGAAGTTGTTACATCATGTTTTTCTCCACCGCACATAATTGTTATCCGATGGATAAAATGATCACAAATGATCATTTGAGTGGTTTCATTTTCTTCAGGTGGTAAATCCTTGTTCTCGTCTCAAGCTTCTGTACAGAGTTTGTGACCAAAACCAAATGTATCTTTGAAATCCAGGACTGAGGCTGAGAGCTGTAGGTGGACTGAAGACCCATGTCACCTGGAGGTCCTGGCGTTGGCGGCTTCTGTGAAGACCAACCAGCTTCTCTTCCTTCTTCAGACCATTTCAATAGTTCAGTTCAGTAAATCTATAAAGTCTAGTCTATAGAATAGTTAATAGAAGTAACTGGATTTTTTTATCAGTCTTTCGTAAGTAGGGAAGTTACTGGCAACTTACTAGTGAGTTTACTGGAGTAACTGGGTTTATCACTAAATGGTAACTGGGTAGGCATATTTGGTCCACCAGAATTGGTGGAATTAAACCTGAAAGTCTGGGGGGAAAAACATTTACAAAATGAAAAAAAAATCATGAAAATACAAAAATAAATATGTAAAACAGGGGCACTGGAAGGGCAACCTATTAACTACGTGCTGAGGATTACTGCTCAGGTGAAGACATATCCAAAACCATATTGTATTGTTATTCATATTCAATCTTAATTGGTCTTGATTTGCATTTATTCAACCTGGTTAATTTTGGTTGGCAAGTGTGTTACTTTGACACTAGCATCTAAAACCTACTTGCTGCATACATAAGGTATTTAACATTTCAGGAAGCTTTGTTGAGAATTCTACTCTGATAGAAACATGCACATCACTGCCCTCATGGCCACTACATTAACATTACTGCTGTCTTACTGGGTTTAGATTAGCATTCTCTAGTACAGTGGTTCTCAAACTATGTTTAGTAATGTACCCCCTTCAGCCAAGTACCCCTTTCACCAGCACAAAACATTTTGGGGAGGGAAAAATATTTTTTTTCACATCACTTCTTATGACTGGACCTGAAGTCGGAACAATTTTAAAAAGTCTAAAAAAGACAAGACGTGGGTGGCTTATGACACTTCATGCAACGGTTAGCTCATTTCTCCCCCAAAAAAGCACAAAGCCAGAGGGGGGTCAGAGCTTGTACACGTAAATCCATTACTAACAACATCTTGGTGTTTCTGTTTTAGCTTTCTTTTTTGCAGATTCTCGTGCTTTCTTCTTGCTTTTAGACATTTTCCAAGTACCGACTGCAATCCTTCAAAGTACGCGTACCCCCATTTGAGAAACACTGCTCTAGTATGTGTTTCTCAAATGGGGGTACACGTGAGCGTATAAGTATTCTACTGCTGCATAGGTTTCTGCCCCACATCACATACAGATGATTTTTATGTAACACAATGCTTGCTTGCCTACTGTGTATTGTTTCCTTGATTTATTTCTGCCCAATCTTCTTACTGTGACTCATGTCCTCTCGGGGATCTATAGATTCTTTATTTTTTCTTTCAGCTGAAGATGGAATGCAGATGTGGATGGCCATGGTGCAGAGAGCCAGGTAAGAGCTGTGATAGACATGTACCGCCATCTCTTAAAGGGAGACCAAATTTATCAGGAACGGCAAATACGTAATCCCCCCTGATCTTCATCTTTTCCGGGAACATCTCAACTGACTCATTTATTTTGTGTAGACGAGTGGGAAATCAGTGTTCTAAGGGCGTCCACTAAGGGGCCCTGTGGTGTCTGTGATCCCCCGTAACTACCGCGTTAGGAGTGGAAGTAGAAACGGTATCCAAGCGAGCGTGGAAGGACTGTGTAAATGGTGAATATTATAACAATTTACTTGTTAAAATATAAGTGTGAATCCTGTGTTTGTTTGTTGAAGATGTGTTCTGTAAAAGGTCTGTTGCTCGATGGTTATGTTTCAATGTGATGTGTATTGATTCCTTTATACATGCGCTGCTGGTCGGTATGGCAGACCATCTGAAATACGAGCACTGCCTATGGAGATGTACGCTCTTGCTTTATCCTGACGTTTTACAAGTAAGTTGATTGTTGTGTTGTGTTGTGTGAATTATCCATTATTATACAATGTGGTTGATGATAACTCTGTATGTGTACTTTCTGATTTCTGTTTGTTTGCTATGGTACAGAGAAATACCACTACTTTTTAGTTATTAGTAATTGATTGAGAGAACTAAGAGTTATGGTAAAATTCCTCCAAACCATTCATGCTGCAATTTTCTAACAGCCCAGAATAAAAGCTTATTTAATAATTACTAGGCCACATTTGTTACTACTATTTAGATAATCAACTCATTTGTTTTAATTTGATTCCTGTAGCTAGTGTTTTTTTGTAGTTTTTTTCACTGCAGCACTTTTGTCTCAGCCTCACCTGTAAAATCTGCCAAATGATTCAGTGTAATGACCTGCATTTTGGGGTATTTGAATGCCCATCAAATGTTGTCAAATGTTGTCAATTAATACTGAAAAATCATCTCCGTCCACTTAGTGTTTCAACGCTGAGGTCTCTCCTGGGCTGGAGGGAGAGGTCTCCATGCATATCCCCACATTATATACCAGGGCTATTCATCTATATTGTTCAGGGGGCCACATTGTCAGAAAGATAAGAGCCCGGGGGCCGGACATTTCCCTGGGCTATTTATTATTACAAGACATAAACTAGTCACGCACATACCTTTTCTTTCACTTTCATTGTATCATTTTAATCAATACCAGACAGCAGCCAGTCCATACAAAAAAAGTAGGGAATCTATGACTACAAGGCTTTTTTTTTGCCAGACTTCTTGCAGGCCATAGATAAATTCAGACGGGCCGTATCCGCTGATTGATTACGCCTGTTATATACCATCCTTAATCTTATTCCAAAATGGAATGTTGCGAACTATAGTTAACCTAAACCAAATAGTCTCTTCCCTCTTTTAAGGTTTCTCCTTTTCCCCACTGGGCTTTTTGAGTTGTAATCCTCTGGGGCTTAAAATGCACTTCATACTTGTTGCTTCATTAATCAACTTTTTTTTGTGCTAGAACTCCAGGGAAATGTGATCATAATGGAACTGATGTTCAGGGAAGTTGGATACTTGGCATTGTGTTGATTATTATAGTGTTCTAAGACACTTTCTTTTAAATGGTTTACAAAGTGCTTTGTAAGTATTCAAAGAATATCATGCTTAAAATGTAAGCTGACTTGTTATATTGGCCGTAGTTTTTCTGCTTCGTAATTTTGGTAAATTAGCTTAAATAAAAGGATATAGTCTAATTTTGACACACACATAAAAATAGTAGATAGATGGGTATATGGATGGGTACTTTATTCATCTCAGAGGGGAAATGGGGTTGGTACAGTACCATAGGCAGGGTTCAAGTGGAGACAATAGTGTTTATTCACAGCTTGGCAGAAATACAAACATAAGAAACAATGCAGACGTGATAAATGAGAGATATCTACTCAAACGTGGTTAAAACAATCCTGCCTGAGGTGAACTAAAACTGAGGGGTATTTGAAGGGAAATAGGATAACGGTTATAAATTAAGTAATGAGTGACAGGTGCGATCATCAGTAGACTTCAGATCTGTATCTCTGCAACAAAGGCATAGAGGTGACAGCAGCAGAACAATACAACTAAAATATCAATGTAAAAAATAATATAAAAATGTGAATAAAGTTACAATAAAATGACATTTTATTGTACATTTGCATTTGTTACAGTGTTTCCCCTAGGATTTTTTTCAGGGGGGGTGGTTGGCCCCCCGAAACTACTAGTTGTCATGTAATGTCAACGGTCGACGGTTGTTGGTATCGGTGCATTTCTCTACACTGAGCTGAAATGACACGAGTGCACATACATTAGGTAGATAAATATTAACAATAAATAAACATATATTAACAATGATACATAGTTATAACATGCATATGAACTATTTACAATACAGGGAGGCACATACAATAACTATTTACATGAGTTCAAAAGTTTAAAGTCTGAATGGAGTAAGCCTAACATCATAAACATACAAACCATTTTAATAAAATATTAATGCCAAAGATAAATACAGGAAGTGAAATGTGGACTTGCCCTTTAATGTGGCAGAACTCCGGTAAGTGAATGAATTAAAGTTTAACTAGACCATTGATTATTACTCTGAGTGACTGTTATGGCCTGATATGTATAATGAATATAACGCTAGAAATGTCTAAAATAGTGTGGTGTAATGGGGAAACACTGTTATCTGTGCAGTAATAATATATTAAGTACAGTAGTGATTACAGTAGTGCCTGATAGGCTACTTTTAATCTGTTACCTTAAAACAATCAGGAAGGTCCAGAAGTACTGGGGAATCTCAACTTCCTGAAGAGACATGCAAGTGAACATGATGGGCCCCTATTCCTCCCACTGGTGTTCCCGTCTGGGGAAGCCAAAAACCAGTGAGAATTCTCACCGGAATGATCAGTGATAAAAATAAAGTTTGTCCCAATTACCCTCCAAAACCAAAAGTGTGGTACCACCCTGGCTGACCTTGCTGGATCCCAATGGTAGATCATCCAGGACGGTAACTCTCAAGGGGTTCTCCAGTGGACTGAAGGGAATTGCCCACTCA
>OMKN01015139.1:11125-24842 GCA_900302345.1 Melanonus zugmayeri
TACACACACGCACACACACACACACACACACACTCTCTCTCTCTCTCTCTCTCTCTCTCTCTCTCTCTCTCTCTCTCTCTCTCATACACACACACACACACACACACACACAGGTGCAGATGTATGGTACAACAGAAGCTATCATTATTTGCATCTTGGCACCGGTGACGTCGGCTCTGTTCTTCTCATTGAGCCAGGGACATCCATCCCTTCAATGAGTTCCAGTCATGGTCCCGGTCGTCCATTTAATCTCTCTGCCCCCTGCCTTCCCCATCTCACCCCTCACCCTCAGGTCCTCCCAAGGGGACCATTCCATGGGTCCGTGGTTCTCATGCTCAAGAGGAGTGTGCTACTTATTTTTGTCACAGCCACTACATTAGGTAACCACAAGGGTATGAATTTTCTAAATATGGATGAAAGTAGGAATGGCTGTGTCGTGACACAAAGTCTCTATTTACACAGGATCCGGTTTAATAATTGAATTGTTTTGAGTTGAGACCTAAGAAGTATTAACCTAGTATTTAAAGCTGTAACAGTCATGTAAGTATTCTAGTTTTTAGCTTTATGGTCCACTGCACTCTAGTACATGTGTTGAGTTCAGATATCATTCACTTCATGGACTGATTTGGCTTTGGATCTCCTCTTTTCACTCACAGCAGATGCAAAGACGTTTTTTTTGGGTTGTTGGGTTGAGTTGTTGTCTTACTCACAATTAAGACAATATATTGATTGGTCAAGGGGAAAGGGACAGACCCGTCAAACCACAAGGGCCTGAATAGATAATACACCTGATCATCCTCTGCCAGTGCACCTGCTGGTGTTTACACAAATGCCACCAGCAGAATGCTCAAGGTGACCTATTAACCCTACCTCGCTTTCCCATGATACTATTACCAACTGTGTAAGCCATGGCCCCTTCAGATGACACCCACCAAACATAACAACCTTTGACCTTAGGTAGGGATACTCAACTTTGTTGTGTCATTACCTCATGTTGGTTAAATGTTGACCATGCTGCCAATGGCATGTGACAGCACTGAGCATGGGAGTGAAGCGGCCCACATTTGAATCCAGAAGCAGAGGTAATTTGAAAATTGATAATAGCCAAAATGATTCGTCAAGCGTGACTACACTTTAACAAGTTGCTCAGTAACTCTTTTACTCTTGTCTTTTAACAAGGGACATTTAAAGAAAGAACTTGCAACTCGTGCTGCTCCAAATACACCAACTAAGACTCAATAGGAATACGTCACATACTCATCATTAGTGTCTGCCAAGCATTTAAAACTGCTGTCAGGTGCACCTGTAAGTTAAGCTGGTCACGTCACTTCAGGAATAGTCACAGTGGTGTAAATAAAGACTGCTCCAGTTCTATTTCAGGGTAAACTTTGATTTTTATAGAGGGTACCGGCCTATACAAAGACGGGTGATGAAGAAGATACATAACATAACAGAAATTCTTCTCTTTGGCCTTTCAAAATAGACTGGAGAAAACAAGCACAACTTTTTATAGATACCTGGTTTGTCTAGGTCATTCTAAGATTTATTTAATGCAACATTTTTTAATGAAAGCATAGGTGAAGTGATAGAAGTGATGGAATTGATGTCAAGAGGTCAATTATAAACTCTTGAGTATGTTTGTGATGCTTATAAAGAGACTGATGTCTGGTAACATAAAATAAACATGCACATGTATTTGTATATCATTTATAAGGAATTCTGAATACATAATTTTACATTTGATGTCTCAAAAAGGTTTAGGGGTACTTTATGGACAGCCGGTGCTTATTAATCAATTCTAATCATACTTGTAAATAAAAATGCATAACAGAAATAAATAAAATGTTGATTCAATTATTTTGAGCCACTTTCACTTTTCCAATATTGTATTACTTGTTTGTCCATTAGCATTAATTTGAAAGAAGAAATGATGAAAGAAAAACATAAAACATAACTGTAAATATTGATTTCGATTTTCCTGTTGCCCTTCTTTTAATCAACCAGATCACATATTAAGTGTGTGTTTCTAAAATGTGTTGTCCAGGTACATTCAGGATTAAAAGAGTTCACACAGTGGCGGTTGCCTTACCAGGAACCATTATGGCAGGATTTATGACACAGTGTTAAGGGTCATGTATAGCAGGATTTTAACAGTTAGTGAGCTCATCCAGGTCTCACTTACAAGCAGTCCATCCTCTTGCTGTAGTGGATTTGGCACTGGTTTCCCAGACCTGGTCATTCGCCTCATAAGGCAATGTAGCCTGACAAATACCATTTGAATTGTTGAGTTAGGCCAATGCTAGGCTTATATGAGTGAAGAATCAGCTAAGACTTTTGCACCAATCATTTTAAGTTTGCGCGCGCCCACGTGTGTGTGTGTATATGTGCGCGCGTGCGAGTTGATACAATTATAGGTATCTAATTACATTATTATATTGTTATAAGGTGAATTAGGTATACATTTTTGTTGTAGTGAACGACAACCAAATTCTTAATTAAAAGTTACAAATCGTAAGAGTTAATTAATTACGGAGACATACAAGCATTGTAGCCCGAATAAACTAATATTAAGAAATAAAATAACTTTACATATGTGAAAGTGAGCTGACTAACTAACTACTAACTATAACTGCTTCGTCATGTGATGCAGCTGTATAATCTGGACGTTAGTAGGCCTACATTGAGTCTCTATTGAGATACAACCCCGGAGCTTCTGACCACCGCCGCACAATTGGCGCGAGTCAGTGCACGGCTGCTCACTAGGCGATTTTAAACCAAGGTTTACGCTCTGGTAGAAAATATACCTTTGTGAGGTAAGTTATCGACTCTTATTTCTCTTCCAAATGTATTTGGTGTTGATACGGTGTGATATATATGTACAGGGTCTGTTAGCGTGAACACAGGCTATCCCGGGGATAACAACTAGCCTCCTTTGATCTGAAAGTAAAGTCAAGAGGTCTAAGGTCATATTATTAGCGCGTTTTTACAACCATTTTCTCATCATTACTCTTTTCCTCTTCTTGTTTTGAGCTCATTAGCCACATTATTATGGAATTGTTTATTAAGACAATAAACAGATTATCGTAAAAGTAAGTAAAAAAATATGAACTGTGCTACAATATGAATTCCAGTGGTGACTTCGCAGCTAACCAGTTATACAATGTGTTACTACTCAGTATGATACAATGTGTTACTACTCAGTATGATACAATGTGTTACTCAGTATGATACAATGTGTTACTACTCAGTATGATAAAATGTGGTACTACTCAGTATGACACGTTACTCAGTATGATACAATGTTACTCAGTATGACACGTTACTCAGTATGATACAATGTGTTACAATGAATTCATTTCTGACATCATGAGTGTCTTTGATACTATGTATGAGATATATGCTTTTTGCATCACCCCTGTTGAGCTATTTAGATTTTAGTTTAAGGTTAAATATACAACGGGATATAATATTGTTATAGCTAGTTATAGTCGTTTAAATGGGATATAATATTGTTATAGCTATTTATAGACGTTTTAAATGGGATATAATTAGGCCTAGCTATAACCAAAGGCAGGTTTCAGGGTAAATCAGGAAGTGTGTAATTTTATTTATTTATGTAGGCATACATTATCTAATATTATCCTTTGCTACAGGATTATGGCTGATCTTGAAGACACATATTCGGAACTTAGCTGGGAATGCTACACTTTACCCAGTATCGCAAAAAAAGGAAAGAAACGAAAAAAGGACAAAAAGTGGAAAAAGGACAAAAGTGACATAGCTGTGAAAAAAGATGGTAGAATCCAGAAGAAACAGAAAAACTCAAAATTAAGAGAAGCAATGAAAGGGATGAAGGACAAAAAAAAGAAAAGCAAAAAGGACAGGGCAATGAAATTAGCAGTTGAGGGTGATTTAATTTTAACACAAGCCAACAGTGCATCTCACCAAAGTGAACTGTGGCTAAAAATGGATGAAACATCGGCCAAGAAATCTGCAGGCTCTCGTCCATATGGCCGGGAACAACCATTTCTGGATGGGTCTCCCAGTATCCTCACACATGGGAAGGTCACCAAAACTACGAAAAAAGTAGCATTTGAGTTGGGGTCTGGTTCCTCTTTTGCCAAATATCCCAAGGTTGTCTTTCCATCCACTCAACTGAATGTAAAGAATGTAATTTCCCCCATACAGAGTGAAGGGGCAATGGGTTCTGACATTTTGGTGGATGGTGCGTTGAGAGAACAGTGCAAGACTGTGCCACAGGACAACAATGCGTCACAGTGCACAAGTGATGACATAAACAGCCAGGATCTCTTCATAACCCAGAAGACGTTTAGAGCGCCATCCATCGACCAGTCCAGTGGAGAAATCACAGAAGAAGGTATTGCTACAATGCCCCTTGTCCAAGAAACGCAAGAGATGGCTATTCATAGACATAAAAAACCTACAAAACAACAGGACCATCACAGGGAGGCATATGAAGAACTCTCACAGCTTACGGAGGAAGCCTCTACCAAGAGCCAGAAATTGGAGATGGAGTTATATTATATTGCGTTACGCTCACAGCAAAAACAGGAGGCTAAACCAATACAGCCTGCACACGTAAAACCCAAAAAGAACCCATATCTAGTGAACCCAAAGCCATTGAGCTCATCCATTGACGTGAAGAAGTTACCAGATTTCCTTGTATCCAACCAAGCCAGTCTTGAGCCACTACCAACTCGCCAGGTTTCAACAGCTAACACTTCTACACAGACCGAGAACTTCTTCACCACGGAGCTCTGCTGTTACCTTAAGTTTTACCAACAAAGTAGGTTGGATAGCAACCGGATGGAGGATACAGCACTAGACCTACGCCTACCTCAGAGAATGAGAACAGACCCTGGAAAGATGTCAGCTCTCAAGGTTCAAGGTGTAGTTGGGGTGACGGGTACACAGACATCACCCCCTTTCTGTCCAGTGTTCAGACCTGGGAAGCATAAAGTCTTCAGTGTGCCTCCACCAAGCTCCTCTGAAATGAAAGTGAATAAGGGAACCTTTGACAGTCAGGCCTCATTTACTGTTCAAGATAAAGTTGAAACAACTCCAAGCCCCCAATCAGAGGCAGAGCCAAAGTCTTCAGACACGACAGCTTCCAGTGAGGACATCGAGGCGAGCTGCCGCAATGGCCGAGTGGATCTAATGCAGGTAGTCAAATGTGTTATGTGTGTAATAAACTGACATTGAAGGATAATGAAAGTCAAATGATTCAAGAAACCCACTCGATGTCTCCACTGTTTTTAATGTTGTAATGCTGATTTTATGTGCATGGCCCTGGTTAACACATCATGTCTCTTCAGGTGAAGGCGGTCCAGATGAGACTCAACGAGTCATTTTTCTTCAGGACAAAGGGAGAGGGACGTTCACCCAGACCAGAGTCACCGCTGATGAAACTCATACAGGGCAGGGAGAAGAAGAACAAAAAGAAGCACTAAAGCCTCATTACTTACAAAGGATTTGATCTATTAACAAAGTTACAACTTGACTTGAAATTACAAGTCACACTATGACAACATGGCTAAGCAATCTTCCAGTTATAAGTTGCTCGGTTGAAGTTTGTTTTTGACAAGTATTTGTGTTTGTGCATTTGTTCACCAGTTAATTGTTTATGTGAACATGGAAAATACTGAATTACAACTGTGCATTTGTTCGCATCTGTATATTTTAAAATTGTTTAACCTTGTCTACTCAAAACAAAATTCCTCATTCAAATTTAAGATGTTATCAAATGGAATTAGTTGTAAATAAATGGCTTCTTACAATATGGCTGTAATGAATGCACTAGCTTTGAGTTGAAGCCAATGTAAAGAAAAAATAAAGCTTGTCAAAGTTTTCAATTTATTGCCATCACACAGTTAATCTACTGTCACAAATGTACCATTCAGTCACACTAGTGTACTACATTATTTTTTATTAATAAGCACCAGATTTAATGACCATAATCAAGCCTGCACCAAAGCATCTTAAGAACACCGTCATGGCTTTGAGAACAAATGAAGAGGTCCTAGTTGTGTCTGAAGAGCTTGATTCCCATCCAGCTCCAGAGGTGGAAGAAGACGTAGACGGGTATGGTGACCGGCAGCAGCAAGCTATAGAAACACAGGCTGCTGCTACTGGTGCAGCCCTGGGGGAAGTTGTCATCCACCGCAGCGGAAAAGAACAAACCACACAGAGACACGATGGGGATCAGCACCACCAGGTTGGAGAGGGAAAACATGGTTGTACCGACACAATTGCACAGGCTAATTTTGTAGACGTCAAGGGAGCATACAGCCACAAATCACAATAACTATACAACTGCCTTTCAATGTTCAAACAAAAAAAACAGTCAAGAGTAACTATAGGTCATGTGACGGAGTGGGGTCCTTCTGTATGAGTCGAGCATCCTGGGGGATCATGTTGGGAATGCCATCAATGATGGGGTAGGCAATGCCGAGCTCCTCGTTGATCAGCTCATTGGTCTTCACTTCATACCTAAGGGAAATCACATGCAACACGTTTCATTAAATCCCACTTGTAATATATAACGCGAGCATAACGACAAACTGCACACATCATATTTTTTTAACCATGTTATTTATCCATAGGTTAAACGTTTAAAGCCAAGCCAGCTTGCATGTAACCTAAATAAATGATCTAAAAATGACGTGAAAATCGAAGCGATAAGTCACATGTGTAATGTTAGGACATTTAACATCTGTACTTGTTGTAAAGAGTCAACAGTCACCTCAATGGCTTTTTTGACAGCGGACACACGAGGAACTCGAGGACCGAGGTGTCAAACGGCGGCTCCCCCGCGTCCTTCACGTCTGTAAAGTTTCTGGTCGACACGGATGTAAGCGACTGTAAGGACGGCGCATCTCTCACCGCACGATGAATACGACGCGCTTCAGTCAATCTACGCAAAACATGTTGAAACATGACCAAAACAATCACATTAATAACACCTGGGATACCAAACAGGAAGCGCTACCCAGTGTTGGTGTAACAGAAATATGTCTCCCTCTAGCAACACGGACATACTCGAGGACGAATAATCTTTGCACTTGCTGACTTTAATTTAAAATGACCGGCTATAATAATTTTGTTTCGCTATTTTCTCAAAGCGTGTGATTGAGTCCATGGTCATTTTCATTTCATTTCATGAAAATGAAGTTGGAGATTTTTGTGGGGGGTACAATACTATATCTGCCCATATGATGGCAGTGTTATACAGTTGAACAAATCCCGCTAACTGTTTAGTTCAAATGTATTCTTTCATCTTAATACTAGAAACACTACAAACGAGATACATAATAATAATAATAACAACAACAACAACAAAAACAATAATAATAGTAATAATAATTATTATTACTTATTAAATTATTTGTTATTTTAATTATTTCAAATTAAAATAACATATTCTTTGAAATCGTCTGTATTATCATAAATACTGTATACATATAGCTTATAATATAATACTATATAATAACAACTGGCACTTGGTTATTCTAGAATTTTTGGTCAAGAAGTGGCATTTCAGATTACATGATTGAAACACGCACGCACACACGCACACACACATGCGCGCGCACACACACACACACACACACACACACCAATTATTATTTGGGTGAATGCTGCATATTTCCAAATTGAATAATACTATTTTTTTTTATTTCATTAATGCCTTGCACACGTCCTGAACATGATTTCCCAGTAGGTTAAATCTATACAATATAACAATTGTCAGTGCTTTATTCCAGATGAACAGACTGCATTCTGTGCACATCATGCAGGGGATATTGCTTAGAGACCTCCTTGGAAAAGCGCCCCCAACTTTAAGACATGCTCCTAACTTTGATACATCCCGGTGCTCTGTCCATTACAGACCTGCTAATACACTTCTATAGTCACCAGACATCCACTGCAAGAGTGGTACGGTGAACCACTGCTGTATACGTACAGCAGTGATTCACTTTTTCAATGTTGTCTTTTTTTCAATCCCACAAAGGAATCCATCATCTCTGGGTAGGCCTTTTTTTTATAAAGAAGTGTGCCTGAGCTGATATGTGGAAAGAGTATAAGTATATATGAAAGAGAAATGTATTTTTTTTAGACCTGAATGTGACCCAGAAACAAGGTGACACATGGACAGAGAGACAGACGGACAGATACAGATCAGCATTAAACTCAGGAGATATTATAATTAGATGTCTCACTCTCTGGTTTATGAGTTTGTTTAAAGTGGAGTAACTACAGCCTCCAATTTTTTCAGATCCTCTAGTTCTAGGGGCACCCCACCCCTCTGTACGTGAGTTACTGTGGACTGGGTGGCTCAAGGATGGTGACTTGAATTACTTTTATAGCAATGACATGCTGACCAACCCTGAGACAGAACTACTGGGAGTCCTCGTTTCCAGTATGTGGTCTCAGGGTCCAAGTGTCCAGACGAGTCATTTGAAAAGTCTCCACCGCAGCGGTGCCTCATCCATTTACCTGAAGGCAGACACAGGAATGTGCTACATCTCAGTGATTCTACATCTCAATATATTCTCTCTCTCTCTCTCTATATATATATATATAGAGAGAGAGAGACTGTATATCTGAGAGATATACACTGTATATCTCAAACATTGACCTACTACCTTTCATTCAGTGCAGTAAATCAGAAGTGCAAAGAGCCCTGACACAATTGTATAGTCAGACAAAAATGTCACATAAACAAATTTTAAAAAGCTCGAGTGGCAAGCTCATATTTCTCCCTCCATCTAGATCTTGTAAGGATCACACTAATGTGTTTCTGTCGCCCTGTGTCGGAGGAGGGTCAGAGAGATCCGTGATTTCACCGCTATTCCGAGCTTCTTTATTATTCCAAGCTTCTTTATCAACGCCATGCCATGGTGCAGTTTGGCAGCTATTCCCACCGCTTTCCCGACTTTCCCCAATCAGTCTCCTGTAAAGACAGAGACGGCCCCCTAAGGTCGAGAGTCTGGCTCCTTTTGTGATACATTTCCTCCACCGTTACTGACTTTCTTGTTATTGTGTTATAGTTTGATCCCCTGTGTGTCTATATTCGTATTTATTTCTTCAAGACATCGGGGTATGTGTTGTTATGATCTTCTTCTTTTTTTTAAATGGACTGGTCGGGTCAGACAATGGACAGGATAATGCTGGCATGCACAGAATACTGTACATATGTAGGTTACTTTCACTTTGGGTTGGATGCATGCATTTTTCAGGTACAAAAAAATTCAGAAAACAAAAAAACATTCAATTACATTTCACATCACGTTTTTTTTGTTATATCTATAAATTAGATTCAATAGTTTATTTAAGAGCAAAGTTATGTTAGTTTACAATGTAATGATATTTTTATTATGTCAAAAGTTATTCTGCTAAAAAAGGAATCAATTAGAGTGTGTGGATACAATGTCACTGTATACAGAGCAGATTTCTGATTATGCTCTTGCTGAGGTCAGGTTTTATCCAATTAGAACCAGTAGATTTAGTGTTTCCTGCGAGGGAGCTCTTATTCCCATGATAAAAAATACTACTGAGCCAGCATTTACTCCTTCTGATAATCAGATCCCCAAGGGCTGCCTTCTCCTCACTCTCGCTTTGCACCTTTAATCCCCTTCTCTCTCTCTCCCTCTCTCTCTGAACCCCTTATCTTCCTCTGACTGAAATGTTTCCTTTACTGATTGAATTTTTCAGCTCATATCCTTTCTTCCTCGCATTCCACAAATTCTTCTTCTACCTTTGTAGAATGTGTCTTTATGCATCAACTTCATACTTGTATTGATTTTTATTATCCACCCATCCTGAAATATAAAAGTTAAGAATCAAAACAGATAGAAAAGCTCATCATGGCTAATGGCTGGGGCCCCCCCTCTGTCCAATGAAACAGCACGCTCTAATTGTCTCTTCCCCAGTGACCTGGCAACGGTGTTAACAGTGTAGGCTAATCCTCCAATTAATTCTTGACAGCTCCTCACTGGGAAGGAGAGCGTGAATAAGCAGAGGGCAGGGATCACCAGTGCATCATTATACCTCATCTCTACAAGAGCGCAAAGGGAACGTGCCAACACAGCCTTGTGTGACATCACTTCCTGCCGTACTCTTTCACGTGCCATTGTATGCATGTGTTTACAAGTGTGCACCCGCATGTAGGCAGCGCATTGCATAGGTCATTGGCGCCCCTCTGCACTGACTTGTGCAGTGGTTGCACTGGTTTATAAGTGTTTCATGGGAACTCTGAGTTGCTTATTACGAGAAATGCATAAAGTCATCATGTATACGCAGTCGGAAGGGTACAGTGTAAAATGATCTCTATTATAGATAGATAGCTAAAGATAGCCCCAAAAGTGCTTTGGGAGGGAAGAGAACCGCGGTGGATAATGACAGCATGGAGATAATGCGAGTGGGTCAGAGTGGGCAAGAAACAGAACAAAACAGACATCCAGCCACCGTCTCAGTGCATTCATGAAAGAGTAGGACGTCTCCAGGATAGTCATAATTAGTTTATCCTCACGGGCACTTGAGCTGCAGCGTGGCAGACATCTGTCATGAGATTTGTCTCACTACAGACACCGTGCGCATACACACACACACACACACACACACACAGTAGTGTGAGAGAGAGAAAGAAAGAGCTGCTAAATATGTTTTCAATGTTGGTGTACGTACAACCCAATCCAAACCAATACACGAGACAATAGAAGACGCTTAGTAGATAATTACTTGACAAAATAAATGATGCGATGCTTTGTTTGTCATACTCCTACCGTCTTGAAGGCATTCCAAACAAAGTCTCCTCCCCTGCTCTGAAAGTGTGCTTTAAAGTGTATTTGTGTGCACCATGGTGTGTTTACGGTGGCACAAGTGTGTGAGCTGGGGCATTACCATTACCATTACCAGTGCTAGCTATGTTCACAGAGTGCATCTCATTTATGTTTCATGGAGCCAAACACTTTAAGTTCAGCAGAGACAAGGTCTGCTTAAGAGGTTTCAGCACTTTAACACCCTCCATCATTCAAGCTACTTCACATTTTGTAGAGGCGCTCACATTACTCTGCAAAGGCACCGATAACCTGGCTGACAAGCAACTGACATTCATGCACATTCATTATATATATGTTTTGCTTTGTTACACATGGTGTAATTAGTTAGGACTGGACTGTCATTTTCATCACATCTGCACAACTTGCTAGCAGTCACTTTAATAACAAAAATAAATATAGCTGCAAGCAGCAATGCCGGGGGCCAAGCCACGAGCACAGTTTGCATTTAAGTGCAAAATGTAATGAATTTAGTTTAAATATGGCATGAGATATGCCTGTTTGAAATTTAGCCACTTTCAAGCCTTTTACCTTGTTATAGCGCCACCCTGTGGCCAATCAGCTTCATCTTTCTCCAGTGGCGACTAGGCATGCCCTTCTACCACTGTACAAACTTTCGGAAAAATCGGCACAGCAGTTAGGCCTAACCCGGAAATGAGCTCTCTAGCGCCACCATTTTATTTGATCGGGCCAATAATGGAGGGTTAGCGTCTGGTTATGTGTGCTGATATATGCGTACAAAGTTTCGTGGTGTTCAGTCCAATCGTTCAGAAGTTATACACCTTTATGTGAAAAGCCACGCCCTCCGTAATCTTCATTGGCTCATAGCGGCTCAGTTTTTTGACTTTTCAAACTTTTGCCGAAATGGAACTGTAGATATCGGTCCCTAGATTGCGTCTGCCAAGTTTCATACAGATTGCTCAATATTCCTAGGAGGAGATAGATTTTAAGTGTTTTTCACAAAATTCAAAATGGCGGAAATTCTAAGTAACCGGAAGTCATGGGTTCTTGAGGCAAATTTGTTCCTCGTGAGGAGTGGCATATGTGTGCAAAGTGACTGACTCTAGGCCAAACGGGGCATGAGATATGCCCGTTTTCAATCGGTTGCTATAGCGCAACCTTTTGGCCAATCGATGTAAAATTTGTTCCATAGCCTCTTCGCATGACCCTCTACCATCATGCAAAGTTCTGTAAAAACCGACCAGTTGGTTATAGGTGCTGCCATAGACTTCCATTGCAGACTAAGAAAAAAAAAGAAACGAAAGCCACCAATTACAATAGGGTGCCTCGCACTTTCAGTGCTTGGCCCCCTAAAAATACATTTGATTTCTATAGGTGAGCACTTTTCTTAGCACCCAGAGACGCTTTATAGGAAAACATAAAGTTTAAAGTATAAACTTGAATGTAGTATTGTGGTCGTCTTCTTTGTGTCAAGCTAAGATCAACAAAGAAGGACCTCTGGGAACTTGAGTTGTTTGTGTCACTGCATGGCAGGTTTACACACATACACCCACACCCACACACAGCTGTCCATCAATGTAGTTGACAGCCCTACCAACTGGTGTCATGTTTACTGCAAAGGGGGCACAGAACCACAGGCAAGACGGCGTCAGGAGTCACGTCCACAGAGAGAACAATGCAAACAGAGAGCAAGGAAGAAGCAGATTAACATTAGTGGTTTGTATCACAGTATTTGTTTATTAGTTTTTTCGTAGATAACAGGTATCTTTAAGTAAGGTGTTTTTTAAATACAATAGTAAAATATCTTAAAGATATGTTCAGGACGTTATACAAGAGCTCCTCATGAATCAAGATAGTAGTGCGATAGTTCAGGTTTAACCCGACACGTGTCGGGTTATACTCGACACGCGCACAAATAAATACGATAAAATAAGATGAAACAAAGATAATAAACATAAACACAACAGATAGTCATCGTAGGTAAGAGCTGCTACACGGTAGCAGATGGTAGAACAAAAAAAACTTTTTATAAAACGCTTCCATTTTGTCTTGTTATTATGGATATTCATTCTGGGGGGGTTTGTGATAATTGGGAGAAGCGAATGACTAACACTACTGTTTATCCGTGGGCTTTTTATGCAAGAAAGATTGCCTTGGAGAAAGATTTCCCCAAAACAAACAGCTGGCCCCACAGGGAAAGTACAGCATTAAATATGAAGTTGGCCTGGTGGGTTCCAGACTCACCTCCGGAGGAAGAGGACTCAATAAATTAGTGGACGAGTTTGAAAATGTATAGTTTACATACAGAGCACTAGTTAAATAAAGCTTGATTATCATTTAAGTGTGTCAATTTCCCTTGCACACATCAACAAAAAAAAAGTTTTTGCACAGTAATGCAGAATTACACACACACACAGCAAGTAAAGTGTATAGTACTGTGAGACATCTCAGCATCCCAGTCTACCACGAGGGTTCAAACTGTCGGTTTAGGGTTAAAGTCTCTGAGATAGATGAAAGGAATTAGCCTTTTCAAAAATTAAATCAATTTGGTTGAGCCGGCCTTGCACTACACTTGCATCATTGTAACCAATAGTGACAGAGACAGACATTAATTAAAGACTTCTGGTTTAATGTCCTTACCTCCGCCTCCACAAGTGTAGCATGGGTTTATGTTGCAGAGTTTGAGTGGGGTTTTCAGTTCGTACTTCTGTAAGCCTAACTTTGTGAGTGCTCCACCGTCAGGTGGTTCCCCTCATGACCAGGGAGGTTAGGGTGGCAATCCACCATGACGGCTACATCTCCTCCATTCACCTCTGTTGTTGGAAGCGGTCAAGTTCCCAGACTTGACCCGGTTTCTCTTCCATGAGCCCCCTCTGTCCATCTTCGGGGGGGGGGGG
>OMKN01015144.1:0-12280 GCA_900302345.1 Melanonus zugmayeri
GTAGTAGGGGGCAGGATAGTGTAGTGGTTAGGGTGTTTTGACTCCCAGACGAAAGGTATTGGGTTAGATCCCCAAGATGTTCCGCAGCCTATCTGTAGGCATCCTCGAGCAAAATGCCATAACCCTTACCTGACTTGAATTCATGAATCTGAATTCACTGCAAGTCGCTTTGGATAAAAGCATCTGCCTCTTGTCTGCATATTCTCCATATCATAGCATTGCTATAATATTTATACAATGTTGTAGTTTCGTAGTAGTTGTTGAAAGTAAAAATGAAAATCGTACATACATATTTATGTGACACTGGTGTGTCCGTCAATAATATAGACAATTCTGCAATATTACATTTTCTCTCGGATCCAGTTGGTTGATTGGCGTCATGAGAAAACATCAAAACAGTGTCTTTATCTGTCACAGCAGAGTGGAAATGGCGGAAGTATCCGCTCAAGCACCAGACATCCTAATTAATGAGGCTCTACTTATTTTCTCTTTCACTGATTTCTTTATTTTCGTTCATGTCTCTTGTTTGAAATCAGAAAGGCAAATGGTACTTTTCCATTCACCTGGTGGAACTTCTTGCTTTATTCATTTAGATACGATTTAAATTGAAGAAGAAAAGGCCTTCTCGGCTCACTTAAGAAAACTATAAACTGCTAAACATCAGAAGGTACACTGTGGCACTGGGATGCGCCCACGCAAACACTCTCTCCCTCTCTATGTCTCTCTGCCTCTCTCTCTCCCTCTTTCTCTCTCTCCGTCTCTATCGCTCTCCGCCTCTGAGAAAGCATCTGTTTTGGTAGCTGGAAGCGTCTGTCAGCCGTTGTATTAGAAACGTTTGGAACAACAACATGACAGGTATGAGATGGAGAACAGAGCTGGCTGGCAGCGAAGATCACTGCTTGGCATTCCATCGCTATTTTGCATCTGTCGTTGCCTGTGTGCACAGTGATATTACTGATAATATACTGATGCAGGCGTGGTTTAACTTTAAGTGGGTGTTGAGTCGCCATCTGTCCGTTTGGGATTTTTAGTTTAGTAGTTGGTTTCTCAGAGACACTGTCCTATTTTTTTTGTAATCATTATAGGCATAAAAATCGTTTTTGCTACCCAAGGCATTCTCCTTAACAGACGAAAACATGTTTTTTGATTTTTAACTGCTTGGTAGAAAAAGTGTTCCGTTCCATTTTGAATCCAGTATTCTGTGTCCTCAGGCAGAATGCTGGTTTTGTTTTTGTTGCCAAGGTGAATGTCAGCTCTCGTTGTGTTCAGCATGTCGCATCTTCTCATTCACCTGACATCTTTTCAGTGGTGGTGAGCCAGCGGCCTTCAACTTCCATCATCCTTCAAACATTCAAAAGCAGAGCAACTTTTCATTTGACTGTCTGGGCCTTTCTTCCTTTTTTAATAAGGGCATAACTTCCATCAGTCACGATGCTAACGCTTTTGTGATACTTTTTTCCCGTTCTTTTCACAAGTAGCCAATACTGTTGATCGTTCGACCCAACTTTTCACTTAAATCCTAACATTTGGTGTACTGTACTGTAATTGAGAGTAATTGAGCCAACAAATAGTTGCTGCATTCACGAAACTTGATGTTTCTCCTGAGTTAATGTTGAGGTCTAAGGAAGGCTGAATATGTACGGTGGAAAGGTCAGAGAAGTCTGCTTCACTCTGACAACATACACTTTGTGTGCGGAGAAGTACACAAACTTTATCCAAACTGTCGGAAAATGCAACTAAAACATCCTGGCATTTGAACTTGGCTTTTTTGCTCTTGTGTACTTTGTGAGAATGTTCCTAAGTGTTCCTCTTCCTTCTCCTCTGCGTTTCGTTTTACCACCAGCCCGGCACCCACTGTGTATATCCTATCACACCCTGAAGCGTGAATTGTGAAATTAATGCATTATTCATGTAAAGAAACCAAAAGTGCGAAGGAGGTCATGTTAAACAGCTCTTACCTTGAGCATGGACTGGGCCGTGACCCAGAATCGAGCCTTGACCGATAGTGCTAAAGCTACAGCTGTTGCGACTAACGCTTATCTCCTCCCGCTAAGTCTGCCTACACGTATGGTGGAGGTAGAGTGGGGGGGGGTTGGATTAGCATGTTAGCGAGTGGAGCCGCTAGCCCAGGAAGGAAGTGTCTCAGGCCAGGTTCCAGCTAGAGGAGTTAGTCAGGTGGTTAACTCTAAGCCTGCTGGCCTGGTGATGTTCGTCCCATATGGTGCAGTATGGGGACAGATGGCCCTGGGGGCTGATTCCATGTGTAGACACCAGGGACAAATCTGGCTCTGTTGGAACATAGGAGGGCACTAGTGTGTTTACAAATCTCTGGCTTCACCTGCTTCCACCCAGGAGGAGGCTGTGGTGACTGTTAACAATCAAATTGTTGTCTGTGTGATTTATGGATACATATATCTTGCCCTTCTGCTAGTGTAGATCAATCAGATTGTGGTTACTAGAAACGGAGACATTGTGTGATGTATGGTGTGTGTATTTTATATCCCATACCATCAGCACTACTTCAGGTCTTTCTATTTCACTATTTTATGCATTTTAGCAGACACTTTTATTGACTTTCAGTGAAAAACTTTTAATTTACATGGTCATTGGGACCATAGGGGTTAGGCATTAGGTAGAATGCAGACATTGGGGATATGAACCCAGAACCCAGAAACCACTAGACTGTCCTACTTCTTGGAGTCAGAGAACAAATCACTTCAGATGCAAGACCCACCACCTCCCAAGATTTACTGCCTTAATAGAGTCTTTTTCTGCCTGGATGGTCATTGTCGCTGGAGGTATTACTATGGATTTAGTCTGGCTCATGGAACACCAGGCGAGGGAAGGCAACTGGAGCAAGGAGAGATCTACTCAATGATTTATCAAAGGCCGAGAGTTCCTCGCGATGAGGAGAGCGATCGGAGAGAGGGAGGGTGGTACTGGTACGGCGGTTCCTGCTGATGAATTAATACAGATTATCTGGGACGGCTAAAGTGCCGAGGACATGCTAACTGCTTCAGTGCCCTCCTTCGTGCATAATGAATAGGAACGAATGAGGCTGGATTGATGTTTTCTGTCCAAATGAAGCGGGCCGCCCGTCACGGCCCACTTCCGACTGCTTTATGTTAACCTCCGGGTGGGGGAGCTGTGTGTCTCCCCCAGGTCCTGAATAACTGTGTTGTGTTGCTTGTGTTGAAGACTTCAACTCTGGACTTCACCATCATGACCTTTTAAACAGCCGTGCACTCAAAGTGCCACATTGGAGTCAACGTGAGCTATTAACAAAGCACGTTAATACACAAGTCGTTTATTTTTAGAATGATATTGCAAACCAAATCAATGCACTAATGTACTGTATAGTTGTTCAGAGTTGCAGAGTACAAATTAAAATAAAATTACGCCATTTGGTGGACGCGTTTCCAAAGCGTCTTACAATACCGTAAGTGAATACAGTCTGGCATGGGTGACCCCAGTGGGAATCGCACCCCTAACCCTGTCAGTGTTGAAGCCATGCTCTACCAGTTAACAGATCCTGGTCAGAGCAAAGTTCTCAGTACTCCTAGCTCTTCTAGTGCATGTTTCAAACACCCATCAGCTGACTCATATCAGCATCTGGAAGCCATCACCTCTGTGTCAGGCAGCCTCGCGTCACGGTGCGAATGAAACCATTAAGTCTTCTACTGCTCCAGGAGCTGTGGTTCCATGCTCCATGCTTCCATGCTTCTTAGGCCATCTTGGTTTGAAGAGCATAGGAGTGTGAGACCTGGCAAAACTGTGTGTCCGATTGTGTGTGTGTGTGTGTGGCCATGCATAAGTGTGAGATTGTAACCATATCCGTGTGTGTGATTATGGTGTGTGCACGCGTGTTCAGTGAATGCATTGCGTTGCTGCCAACCTCCTACCAGTGTGTGGACGTCATCTCTCTACAGTAGTGCCGTAGCATCGTGTGCTGGCCACCATATGCCACTAGACTAACAGTCATCCTCATGTTCACAACCTGCCACTTTATGGCCACGCACGCCCGTTCCACCAAATGGCCACAGTAAGAGCTGCGTAATATTGACAAAATCTCAATCACTATATTTCTGAACATCTGTGTAATGCATACGTCGGTGTAATGTTCATTGGAAGTGTGGATATGGTCATAAGTCACTCAAGGCATTCATTGTCCATTCCACTGTGTTAAAGGAGTTTAACACAGTGGAACCCTAACCCAGCCTTTTTAAGGCGAGGCCAAGCCACATGTCACCGTCGCTAGGCTAAGGTGTAGTTCGGCTAACCTACCGCTAGGCTAACCTGTCACTAAGCTAACGCGTCGCCAGGCTAACATGTGATGCTAGGATAATGCGTCACTAGGCTAACGTGTTGCTAGGATAATGTGTTCGCTAGGCTAACACGTTGCTAGGCTAACACGTTGCTAGGCTATGGCGTCGCTAGGCTAAGGTGACGCTAGGCTAACATGTCGCTAGACTAGCATGTCGCTAGACTAGCATGTCGCTAGGCTAGCGCATCACTAGGCTAAAGTCTCGCCAAGCTATAAGTCGCTAGGCTAACAGTTTATTTTACTGTCTTGTGTGCAGGAAGCGGACACGGACGACAACCAGGGCACGCTGGACTTCGAGGAGTTCTGCTCCTTTTACAAGATGATGTCGACGCGCAGGGACCTCTACCTGCTTATGCTTACCTACAGCAACCACAAGGACCACATGGACACGGATGACATCACCCGCTTCCTGGAGATAGAGCAGAAGGTGAGGTGGTATGCATGTGCACTATGATCCTACATTCTGTAACCTACGTTGCAGATGCTTGTGTTTGGGGGCACGCATGCATGCGCACAAGCACGCTAGACCCAAAACCTCCCAGATTCACGTCAGATTGACAATGCTTCAGCTACCATGGCTATACTACATGGACCTAATGTAACCCTGGGTTATTTTACAAATGTAAAATGCAGACACTGTTCATATGACCAATAGTACTCTGATCTGTGGGAAATGTCCACTGTAATTCTGCAGCCACAACAGACTTTAATGGTTGGAGCACGTAAACAAAGGCTTGTGTGTAATCCAGAGTCCATATATGATTTCATTTATAATTACAGTGACCATGGTCCTGTGTTGTTAAACTCAGGGATATTTTGCATGGTTATACAGTACATATTATAATATTTTCTGTTGATTATGGTCTAGGAAATATAACGGTTCCTTATCTTATCTTAACTAAGTGGCTGCCACCAAGGGGAACTAGACTGTCATAGGATGCATTGACAGTGGTCCAAACTCTCTGTGGCTGGCCTGCAGGCGACGTCCAATATTGTTGGTGCTGAACTTGTAACGGTGCCATCACTTTGATTGGGATTTGTTCCAAATGTATCCTATTCTCTGTTCTGGCTGTCCTGTTCTCAACACACCGTTTCATTTAAAAGCCTTAAAAAGTGTCGGGTGTCAGCACTTTAATGAGCACTTTAATCAGTACTGTCGTCTTGAAGCATTGAAACATTGTACCGGAGCGAGGACAAGATGATAGTCCAGGACTTGTAAGTGGGTAAACAACAACTTCACAGGCTCTTCCAGGACTTCTAACTTCACAGGTTAGAAGTCATGTGACCAGATCATCCAGGTGATTGGCTCATGATGACCTGGTTCAAACATACCTTTTTGTGTGAATAGATAGTCCCCAAGGAAACGTTTGTGCATGTACACACACTACAACGCCATGATGTTTTTCATGGCGTTGCAGCGTCCTCGTTTCTCAGTTCAGTCTTCTGGATCCAGACAGAGCCACAAAATGCTGCAGATCTGTTCCCTCCAGCAGGTTCCCCTAAATTGACAAGTGAGCTAAGTGACAGCCACCAAGAGAGGTTTCTTCTCCCATTCCTCCACAAAACCAGAATAATGCATCTCTCCCATAAAGTGCCAGGTGTTTTATTTATTTTTTGTTAGATCCGTTTGCTGACCAGATGGTTAATGGATTTCCCGTTAGAAGCTCTGAGAGGGATGCTACAGTGCTAATAATACCTCCATCATGGAGAGGAGCTTCAGGGTACAGCATGTTGACCCGTTAATGATGCCGCTGCCGGGAATCGTTTTTCTTCAGCCGTTGGATATCTCGCTACTTCTTTTTACCGCTAATTTGCACTCCAGCTGATTTGAATGCACTTGGAGATGGCAAGACCGTTGGCTCTCTCTGCATTTATCTCTGGTGCCGAGAATGAGACATTTTGGGGTTTTTTTCGATTTCCGGTGGCATCGTGCTTTTCAGCTATGTAATTTATTCAAAAAGACGCTTGAGTTATCTCTGCTTGCGCCATTAACTCCCATCCTCCCGTCGATCTAAGTGAAGAGTGTGTGTGTGCGCCTGTGTGTGTGTGTGCATGTGTGTATGCATGCACGACTGCTTAGATGTCGCTCATTAATGGAGCGTAGCTGTGGTTTCCTCAGCGTGCTGACAGGCGAGGAGTGAGTACTTGTTAACAGCGCTGTGTGGCTCCAACATGTTTATTTTGTTTATTTTGCCCCCCCGTGCCGCATAGAACGTGGCCCTTTTTTAGTAGGGGCCTAATACATGACCCGGATTTAATTACATTAATTACATTAAATGTGATTAACCCGTGAACAAGGATGCAGGGATAATCAAGTGTGAATTATAACAAGGAAGGACATATTGGTTCTCTATCGTTTGTTTATTCAACAGACGTCATTGGACCAAAGTGACTGGTGACAAGTGAGGTTGAGGACAAACAAAGCATCAAATCAATATTGGAACAACTCCAAATCTAAGTGCGGCAGGACAGAGTTTCCAGAAGCAACAAATCAGTGCACAGACAAAGTGTGTGTGTGTGTGTGTGTGTGTGTGCTCATTGTGACCCTGGTGATTGACACTGATGGGAATGTGATTGACCAATGAGCCAATTTAAGATGGCAGTTGTCAGGCATCCAATCAGGTTTAATGGGCGGACTCAGGCAATAAAAGCCACGTGGGAAGCCATCCTAATTGGACGGTCACCGGTTACTTTGCCTAATATTTGATTTGACACTTTTAATCGAAATGATTCTTTACCTGTGTGCATTAGATGACGAAGGTGACCAAGGACCACTGCCTGGAGATCATCAACAAGTTTGAGCCGTGCTCACAGAACCAGAAGCAAGGGGTTCTGGGTATCGATGGTGAGTAGATCTGATATTGATATTTGATATTGTGATGGTGATATCAATTGTTGACACCTACTGTGGTGTTTCTTCACGGCCGTTTCTCACGATCTTGTCCATTCTTGTGGTCTCGTGTCCTCGATCTCCTCAACGTCATATTCACCGGCCCACGTACTGTTCCAAACTCAGTGGGTGTTTTTATGGGAGGGGTTTATTTCAAGCACACACGTCTCAAAAGTATGTGGTCTGTGACCCTGAAAGACTGATCTTCCCAGATTGATCTCCGAGGACGTTCTTGCAAGGCCGCAAGTCCGTCCTCGTCCGTTCCCGGTGGTAAGAAACGCCTAATGTGTCTTCTCCTAACCCGGAGCCGTTAACCTGTCTGTGTCTGTCTGTGTGAGACATGAAAGCACTTTGACACCTATGATATGTGACATCTACTGTAACTGTAGATATCACATATCACTACCACTAATACAAAAAAATATCTAGAACAAAAAGGTAAAAAATTAAAATGGCAAGAAATACCAAAAAAACTAATTAATTAATTAAAACTAATACACAGTCCAAATATCAACGAGTACTTATTAATTTTTTGTTTGTAGTCAATAGTTTCCACTGAAGTACACATATCGAAAATCAGTTTAACCCTATGTGCGTTACATTCACACTGGAGCTCCACTGGCCACACAGTTTTTACCTGCTTTTTACTGTTGTAGAGATAGCGGGATACACTTCTATAAAAAACATAAACATGTCCTCAGCCTCACTTGTAAGTCACTTTGGATCAAAGTATCCGCTAAATGACTAAATGTTACTTATTTCTGGGTTTGCATGACATCTTGGGTATTAAAATATACACTGTACTAAGTTTATAAAGAGCATAATGTAGACCCACTGTCGTTTGTCTTCTAAGTATAATGGAGGTTAGTTGTGCCCGCCCTCTCCATTTCTTTTTGCTTCAGCAAGCTCTTCAGTCAATCCAAATCGTATTAGCCCATATCACATTACCCTGCTGGTATGGCTTCTCATTAGTAACTTTCAGAGTATCCTATGTTCTGAGGTTCGCCCTGTGCTTCCTTTACCTGTGGCGCCGGCTGGCATTTCCTCCGCTCTCTTACGCTTTAATATACGCAGACGGCCACATTACTCACCCCACTGCATTACTGCGCTGGTTGGTGTTCAATGAGGCCATGGAAAAATATTGTTCGTCTTAAGCACTGTGATACTTAAACCTTTTTTTAACTGTATACGAAAACTCAAATATCTACTAACTAAAATACCTGAACCTAACCATTTCTATCAGTAAACTTGAACCTTACCATCGCAAACGTAATGCCTAAAGCTAACCATCTTTAACCTAATCCCTAAACCTAATGATTTCTAACTGTACACTCAAACCCAATCATCTCTAACCCAACCCCTAGTCTCACAAATCAGACGAGCTCAAAACTGGGTTTTTCTTTCTTTCGCTTCATATTTGTTTCGACAATCACGTTGCTGGAAGCAAGGATCTGTAAGCGCGTAATTGGCTATTAATGGTGGACACAAACTCGGCCAGGAGTAGTAAACATTAAAAAAGTGTCTGTAAAGGTTTAAAAACAACACTGTGGATCCTGGCCACTGTAGTACACTTACCCCTTCTGAAAGCTTTGTTTACTTGCACAAATCAGTTTCTCTTCGGTAGAATATATCCGATACAAAACAGCAAACAAGGCATAACACCGCTCTTTCAGTTTTTGGTTTCCGGCCCAGGCTCTGTGCTCCAGAAATTCTCCTATAACGTAGTAGGACTGCTGGATCCCAGATTACCCAACCCCTAACCCTAACCTAAAACTAAGATATGAAGACAAAACCTACAAAAATCATCCATTAGATAAAACCTTTAAAAAAAATCTAAAGTGGGTGGGTCCCTGCATCCATCCAATCAATCACAAACCGTCTCTCCTTCCCAAGGCTTCACCAACTACATGCGCAGCCCGGCGGGGGATATCTTCTGTCCGGAGCACTACGAGGTGAACCAGGACATGGGCCGCCCCCTTTGCCACTACTTCATCGCCTCCTCCCACAACACCTATCTGATGGGGGACCAGCTCATGTCCCAGTCCAGGGTGGACATGTACACCTGGGTGCTGCAGGCCGGCTGCCGCTGCGTGGAAGGTGAGCGCGCCACATACGGGACCGACCGCAATCAGGGTGCTCGGAGGAGGGGGGTGGGGGGGTCACACTGCTTGAATGGGGAATATAGATGTACGTTTGTAGATTAGATGTTCTTTATTAATCCAATTCCCAGACGGGAAATTGGAAATATAACACACACATCTGATTTCAGTTCATCTTAACTAACTCACACAAACAATTAATCTCAATTACATAATGATTAATTGTCTTCATAGCCGCTCAATTTCCAGCACATGGCTGCTCCCAATTCTATGAATATATAATAATATGAATATTGGCAAGTTAATAGGCATGTGACCTCTTTTTTTCAAAACATGCCCACCATTGCACCAAAATGAAATAGTAATTCATTTTTTGAATGATTTAAAGCTAGAGGAATTAATTAAAATGAATGGCGACCTTTGGAGCTAGGTCCCATTAGTCAAACAATGTGTGTGTATTGCATTTCCAGTGTTGAAACTAAAAATGAAATGTTCCCCCCCCCACACACACACACACACACACACACACACAGTGGACTGCTGGGACGGTCAGGACGGGGAACCCATCGTCCACCACGGCTACACGCTCACCTCCAAGATCCTATTCAAGGACGTCATCGAGACCATCAACAAGTATGCCTTCGTCAAGAACGAGTAAGTCTCATTAGCCTGTTAGCTTAGCGTGCTGCGCAGTCGTTGATGGTGACGGGATGTGGCACTTTGAGCATTTACACGCCACGTTCAACATCTAGCTTCAAACACGGTTGCCCAGGGGCCTCCCTTTTTTACCCATCAACCCGTAGCATTGGCACCGCTTAGAAAAGTGTGTGTATGCGTTTGTTTCTATAGCATGTTGGGGTAAATCCTGTCAAAAGCATTTGCTGGTCATGGGTGCTGTCACAACACATTTGGGATTTAGTGTACAGCGGCTCATCGGTGGGCGTGCGTGCGTGCATACGTTTGTATGCGTGTGCATGTGTACGCGTGTGTCCTTTCGCTAGCATGTGGGAATGCAGGCACCAAAGCCTCTTTACGGGCATATATGCTGTCACCGCATGTTACAGCGCTTACGTTTGAAGAGGTTTATTTGTTTGAAATCTAATGAGAAGCAGGAATGGCAGGTATAATGAACCATGGAATTCAATTGCAGGGCTCCCTGGGTTTTCTGCACTATAAAGGATGCATATTGTGCTGCTCTGTGTCTGTGGCTGGTGTGTTTCCAGGCACAACGAGCTGTATTTTGCAGGACAGATTACGGTGTCTCTCCCAGAGGAGATTGCTTGTTTGGATTGGTTTGGACAATGTGCAATCCAGCTGAGGTTCATTACATTTAAATAAATGGTGAAATTGTAGATAAATGACAGATAGATCAGCCTACCAGCCTACCCAGTGGACTGTACCAACTTGGTAGGCTTGATCTATCCATCCATACATCTGGACTGACACTTGTCACTAGAGGGTAGCTTGTATTGGCTAATCAACACCACACCTCGTCGTAAAATAGGGTTTCTTTAAGGTTACAATGACAAACAAACACAAAACTAGTTTTACACAAATAAAGCCTATCTAATTTAGATTCCATGCATATGATAATATTGAGTCCTCCAACCCTAAACAAACTATTGCCGTCATGATCCATTCTCCATGCACTGTGCAGTCATGGTTCGAGTTAAGTTCCAATGGCTACAAGGCCCAGTTTAATTGTATGAGGGAGCTGGTTCACAGCTCATGGGAACTGTAGTTCTCTAAGAGGGCAGGTCTTAATATATTACTGTTGTCCCCGTCCTCCACTCTCGTCAGCACTAAATTAATGTTTCAGTGCGCCGATATAAATGTGCCCAATATGTGGGAGTCATTAGCCTGCGTGATTCAGATCAATAATGATTAAAAAAAGTTTAACTAACCTTGTAGGCCAATGTGTAATCTTTTTTTTCTCTCGACATGATTATGAACACATAGACACGCTATTCTGTGAGGAATACGATTTTAATTTATCTTCGCTAAACTATTGCTTGTGTTTTACACAGTTCACCATCACACAATACAGAGACGTAGAGCACACACGTATCCAACACACGCACGCGCGCACACACACACACCTTGTATTAAGATGATCCTGATATGAAGCCGCCCCAGACCTGCGGCAGCGTCACAGGGTGTTAATCTTATCGACAAGCTCACAATCAGGGGGCTGCTGTGAAAAAAAGAGCTATTTATAGACCTCCATCTCATGAGTAGAGTAAAAAAGTAGAGTAAAAAAGATGTGTGTGTGGAGCAAAACTGGTGTGTGTGTTTTTACACTCTGCAACTCTTTAATCTGTGGTTGCAAAGTGTGTGGTGTGGGGGTAAAAGACTGGGTTGGACATCAAAGTGGGCAGGAGTTTAGGGACCCTTCAGGAAGAAAGAGGTGATGGTGAGGACGAGACTGAGAGAGGAGAGGAAGGCCCATCATGCCCCGATGGGTTTGTGAATGGGACTTAATTTGAATGTGCCTCCGTATAAATAGCCTCTATGTAAATACCCGTATTCACTATGAATGAAACCTGAAGCTGGAAGGAATTAAAAAGCGGGAATGGAATGCCAAAAACCAGCCTGAATGATGTGATGTCATTTCCAAGATGCTTGGTTCATATACTCTATTAAACAATTGCTTGAGATATGTGATGCTAATTGGGCTGTTTTTTGTTTTTTTTTCGCCTGGGGTAGCTCCATGTATTTGTTAATTAAAGGGTAAAACAACTCAAATGACAAAAAACTAAACGAATACGCTGTCTAGTCAAGATGTTCAACAATGTGGATTTCATCTGCATCACACCGAAAAAAAAACAGGATCGCACAGACGACACAAAACCTGTTCTTGTAATCTGGTAACACTTCAACCCTTCCAACAAGTAAAAGGTTAAAAGGATGATGTGGGTAGATTTCAGTGCTTGAAAGTGTCAGATGGGGGGGGGGGGGGGGTTTTGA
>OMKN01015147.1:0-10537 GCA_900302345.1 Melanonus zugmayeri
GGACAATGGGGTTGGGGGGTTGTTTTGTTTTATTTGTGGGTATGGGAACCCCAGGAGAGGGGGAGGGAGAGTAGGTTTCGGCTGGGGAGTTTCCCCAGCCAAAAATTGGTGTTGGGGGTATGTGAGAGTGTGGGTGGCTGGTTTAAGCAGCCTCACCTGGCCGAGTTAGACTCGGGGGCTGGGTGAGGCTGCACACCTGTGGGCCAATCTGTAATCAGGCCCACAGGCTTAAACCAGCCACCCTTACAGACACTCGAGGCTGAGCCCTGTCCAAGCTAGAGTATACCATCTGCTCATTCATTCAACCTTCATCTGTACAATAAACCGGTTCCAACATCGCCCTGAGTCCTGTCGTCGGGGAGAGGCCCTGTAGCCACCATTTGGGGTTAATTTGGTGGCGGTGGCTGAGGAGAACGTCACACAAACCCAAACCCTATAACCAAAAACCAAACCTTAAAACCTAACACAAATAGGAAACCCTAACCCTAAAACCAAACTCTACAACCTAACACTGATAGGAAACCCTAACGCTAAAACCAAAAAACAAACCCTAAAACCAAACCCTAATGGGAAACCCTAACCCTAAAACGAAGAATCGCAATGCAATGCATTAACTTAGGAAAAACATTAATATTTTTATTCAGATTTAAAACATTGTGGGGTGTTTGTGTCATTGAGTAATGGTACAAATGAATGCAATACACTGTACAATTGAACAGAATTAGTGACTGTGAAAGACGCACACAAAACAAACAATTGAGTCGATCGAGAGGTGCCAGATATTTCAATAAATATGAGCAGCAACTACATAATTAAGTAATGATTGTTTTTATAGGGCGGGGTGTTGTAGGCTATATACTGAAATCTCTAATTAATTTGATACTAATGGATATATGTGTACGTGAAACTTTCGTACAGTGGATAGGTCAGTTCAGCAGATCCTGTAGTCCCCTCCAAACCTGAAACCAAAGATGCCCCCTTGGTTCCTTAATATGCACTCACTCACTTTCAGTATTTTTTGCCTTAATTATGATTATTATTAATAATAATATGATTGTTATTGTTATTGTTATATTATCTTAATATCATGTTATCATTACTCAGCAATCAATTAAATGTTTAAAATATAGTTCATCTGTTTAATTCAACCTCAATGTAGGCCTGAATGTTTTTTGGATTTACTATTTGGAGAGAATGTAACCACAGCCACTTGCTATCAAACTACTCTGTAAAGCAATGACTGTCAACTTAAAAGTTTGTCCATCTATCAGCAATACACTGTAACCTTGTTCATAATTAGGACTACATGACACTTTGATCAGCAGCTGAAGTGAAACAACTTTGACGATTGGTTAAGAAGGATTAAAGGATCAAGGTTTTATTGATATAATTACAATAGTCTACAGTAGGCTACAGTAGGCTACTTTAGTAGACTACTTGAAAACTGGGACTACTTAAGAATGGAAACAACGGTGAGAGAGAAAATTGTCTGAAATGAATGTGACATATTAGCCACATTAACATTACCATAAAGTATTTTAAGCGTGTGTAACCCTATTTTTAATGTAAAGAAACAAACAAACACACAAAGAAATAACAAATAGACCTAAACAATCAAACAAAGTAGCAGCAAAGTTGTTGCAATTAGTAATTCATTTAATAATTAGCCTCATTTGTGCTTGGAAATTGTCAAAGTGAGCAAACCTCAGAGATAATCGTCAACTTTCGTTATTATTTGATCTTTGATAAAACAAATGATCACTTGTTAGGTATGACGTCAAGTGTGAGAAAAACCATTCTACCGCCCATGGACCAGACTGACTCGAGGGAGTTTAAATCGGAATATGAACCAGGTATTGCATGAGTGAGGTTCGGTTTCACCCCTGGGTATAGATGGAGGTCTGCTTCTCACACCAGGGAAAAAAACTGCGTTTCAGCAAGAGGTCTGAGCCGAGTGAGGGACCAGAAGGCTCATTGTGTTTACACAGCGTGTAAAAAAAGAAAAAAGACGTCGCGCTGCTTTGTCTGAAAGTAAAGTCAATTCATGGTTTGTTTCTTGGATATGTTTTAGTCGTTTAGGGAATTGGGAGTCAAATGATATAATAGCCCTACGAATCTGAAGACATGCCTATAGGTCTACCTATATAAGAAATATATGGCGTGACAAGTCTGCCCTCATTTGAGTGATGGAGCAGTCTACACATATAACAGGTTGCATGTGGTTAGCCAATCTAAATGTTGACATGTATACTTAATTAACATTTTACTTAACCGTTTCACCTGATAGGAAGAATTCGCAGGGTAGGCCTATGTGAGGGGGCTATAATGGAGACTCCTCCCAAATATTCAGAGAAGAAAACCTGGAGTTACAGCAGCATCTGTCCCAGACAAGTCTCTCCCCCTCTTTCTCTCTCCCTCTCCCTCTCTCTCTCCACACTGGTGGTGGATGCTAAAACACACACAAGCTATATATAAGTTCAAAACATTTCTATATCGACACAATGAGGCGCTTCATCCTCACATTGATATGGGTGGTGTCGTTACCCTCGTGCATGGAAGCCATCCACGGATTATACAATTTTGGCCAACCTGAATTTTTCTATCAAAAGAAGAACAACTGCAAGCCCATCCCGGAGAACCTGCATCTGTGCCACGACATCGAGTACACGGAGATGCGCCTGCCGAACCTCCTCGGCCACGAGACCATGAGCGAGGTGCTGCAGCAGGCGTCCTCCTGGATCCCGCTGGTCCAGAAGCAGTGTCACCCCGACACCAGGAAGTTCCTCTGCTCCCTTTTCGCGCCCGTGTGTCTCGACGACCTGGACGAGCCGATCCAGCCCTGCAGGTCGCTCTGTGAGAGCGTCCAGAGCGGCTGCGCGCCGGTGATGTCCGCCTTCGGGTTCCCGTGGCCCGACATGCTGGACTGCGGCAGGTTCCCCCCCGACAACGACCTGTGCATCCCGCCCGCGGGTATCATGGACAACTTCGTCCCGGTGACTAAAGAGGGTGAGTTCAGCATCGTAAATTAATCGAATCATTTGATATAGTTTAATTGAATGTTGAATGAACAACTTTGAACATTTCAAACACCGATCGGATTATCATTTCCAAAAATAAGATTTGACATGCGACTAAAGAGCAAGTTGGCTCCATGATATGTATTTGTATGCCTACATTGAATAGTTAAGTCATTAAGTCATGGCATGTGTTGGTGCACACATGCTTATATGCCTATTATAGTTGGGCCACAGAATAGGCTAGAACAGGTAGCATCCGCAGAATAACAAGACACGATTTTCGCAATGTGTGCAAAGTATCCGTTGACATAACCTGTTGCATTGGCATGTTGTTGTTGTTTCAGTGCCCAGAGTGTGCGATGCTTGCAAGGAAAAGGAGGAGAATGACAATGAAATTGTCGACAACTTATGCAAGAATGATTTTGGTAAGTCCCATAATAAATACACAAATAAATCAATAAAATGCTATCTTGATTATTTATTTAAATAACACATACAAAAATAGGCCTACATAAATGCATAGGCTATATAGCGATAACATGTTTTTATTTTTTTAATTCAAGCTCTGAAGATCAAAGTGAAGGAGATCTCGTACATCAACGGCGACACCAAGATCGTGCCAGAGACCAAGAGCAAGACCATCTACAAGCTGAGCGGCGTGACGGAGCGGGACCTGCGGAGGACCGTGCTGTGGCTGAGGGACGGCCTGCAGTGCGTGTGCGAGGAGATGAACGACATCAACGCCGCCTACCTGGTGATGGGCCAGAAGATGGACGGACACCTGGTTATCACCTCCCTGAAGCGCTGGCAGAGGGGCCAGCGGGAGTTCAAGAGGATCTCCCGCAGCATCCGCAAGCTGCAGTGTTAAAAGTGTTCAAGTGTTTAAAAAAACAGACAAAATGCTTTTGTCCAATGTTCAAACCTTCCGTGTTCATTAATTTAATACACATCAGCAGCAGGTGTCTGTAATACTGACTCTTGGTGGGGACGGGGACGGGGTTGAATTAGGCCTACACAACGAGGGTGTGTGTGTGGGGGGTAGAAAGGAAGTAGGCCTGCATGAGGAATAGGTAGGCTATAGCTTTTAAGTTGCATTGGGTGATTCGGATTAGTGTGACATATAGGCCTACAAAATGAGTATGTTTTGTGTTTTTGTACCTATCAATTTCTCAAGCAAAATGAGAGATAGCGGGCTATATTCTCTGCGTGTATGTAGGTCTATGCTTTTCGATGAAAATGTGATTGAATGGGTTATTTTTCTACTTCAGACTTTGCCTTTTACTCTTGATTTTGGACTGCAGTTTGACCGTTAGATCTTCATGTTTTCTTATTAAACACATTTCAACTCGTATTAATTCAAAGGTAGGTTGGATATTGTCGTGGTTTAGTTAAGATTCAGTAAATTGGCAACTATAGGCATAGCCTACTTAATAAGCGCATATCCACCATATTCTACGTATATGTTTACTGTTTTTGTAAAAGTAGCCTATTAGGCATACTCTGTAAATAGCAAATACTGTTCAACTGGTGCAAAATAAATATGACCATTTCTACAAAATTACATTGAATTCGTTTACTAACTGATGTAGGCATGCAACGCTGCCTGAAAAATACTTTGAGAAATATAAAATACTTAGAGAAAGAGAAATATTTAGTAAACAGCGCCATCTGGTGAGTATAAACGAATGCGCTATTATGAGATACAGCTGTGGTTGTTTTCCTCCTTGGTTATTTTTCACATATAATCTCCTTGTGATGTGTTCCAATGGATGATTGAAAGGGTAATGGCCACTTCCTATGTCTCTCTATACTTCACAGCGGTTAGAAACGCAGATTGGGCTCGGTTACAATGGTTGTATGGTAAGAAACTAAATTGAGCTTTTAAGGAATTTGTCTTTTTGATTGAATCAGACTAGGCGTAGGCCTACTACACCTTTCTCCGTGGAACACTGTTGTTGTTTCACGTGTGAATGATAATGTCATCATAATCAGCAGCAAAACATCTCATATTAAACTCTAGCTAAGCACGTGACAACATTCAGTTCAACACATTGTTATAGTTGTGCTCGTAGCTCGTTATAAGACGAGGCTACTTTTACACACAGCAGCTTCAGAAACCCGAGCACCCTTCTACTCGGGGCGTGGTCTTCTTCTACTCGGGGCGTGGTCTTCTTCTACCCGGGGCGTGGTCTTCTTCTACCCGGGGCGTGGTCTTCAGTTCAGTGCGCAGTGTTCACTTGTAGACTGCTTTTGAGGAAGCTGTCTGTGTCTTACTACTCACCACAACGGGAAACGTACCCACTATAGGCGATATCAGCTTACATTTGGTGTCCCAAATCCAACACGCACACAATGAAAACCCAACAAATCAGTTGTATTTGATTGTAGTGATGTTGTTCTCGAGACGTGTGGGCTAATACGCACAAAGTCCTCGTCGTTTCGTTTTCTGTTCTTTCTTTTCAGTAAATTAAAATAAAACAACGTAAACTAATGTAACTCTACTTCTGAGAAGGGGTTAGGGTTAGGTGACATGTGTTCGTGTTAAACGTGTGCTGCTGTAGCCCGCGAGTTAAAACGGTCAGCGGGCGCGGAGCTCGAGTTTACGACGTTTCAAAAAAGCCCGTTAAGGGAAGTCCCCGCCGCGAGGAAATCCCCGCGCGCTCACGGAATATTACGGTGGACTCGATCACGTCTCACAGCAGTCCTCCCTCCGGTCCGCTGAGCACTGGTCTCTTCAGGCACATGCTGGGATACTGAGGGTTTGCATACGGAGAACAGTAGAAATTACGTCTCGGTTTGCGATGGATCACGCCAGTATTGACGTGGGCAGCGGAGTGAAAATGCGGAGTTATAACGCGTTAAATACGCTCTATCACGAGACGCAACAAGAGATAGCGATTTTAAACACGCAGCTATACACACGGGACAATGTAATTTGCGAATTAAAAACGAAACTGGGGAAATACGAACGGATCTCTATTAGTGTTGAAGAAAATGAACCTGTCCTCGTCGGACCGTCCAAGTCTCTGATTGAAAGCTTGTGTAAAGAAATCTGCAAATTGAAAAAAAGGAAAAACGAGTTGGAGACGAGAGCGTCCAGACAGGCAGAAGCATCACAACAAGTGAGTAGAAGTACTTTGTGCGCATCGGCTGCTGTGTTATTAACTCTTGGCAGGCAAAACATTGGACTTTCAGTCAAGTTTTGGGCAGCTAAGCTATCAACAAACAAAGCAGTTGTATTGCACTAACCTACTCTTCTAAATGTCTGACCCTCTAAAAAGTATCCTCATTGAATTTTGCCCATCAATCTTGAATCTGTATATGTTTTAACCTAATGTATGTATTTGTGCGTATATGTATGTTTAGCATGGTTCGTGTAAAATGATTATTTTAACAAAAATAGCCCATTTATATGAAATAACACACACTCACACACACCCTATTAACATAACGCTTAACATGTCATACTTTTTTTTGTAACATTCAACATCATCACTTGGGTCTTTCAGGAGATCCAGCAGCTGCGCGTGCGCCTCGGGGAGCGCGAGCGCGAGACGGAGCGCGTGAGGGCTCAGCCGGACCACCAGAAGGACCAGGAGATCCACAAGCTGCGCTCCCGTCTGGAGGAGAAGGAGCGGGACGAGGCCACGCGGGCCGTGCTGTGTAGCTCCCTGGCGGAGGAGGCAGAGCAGCTCCGGGTACAGCTCGGCGTCACCATCCGGACCTGCCAAGAGCTGATGGCCCGGCTGGAGAGAGGGAAGGCGGTAGGGGGAAGAGAAGAGGAGATGCCCCTGCAACAGAAACCAGAAGAGGTGGGGTTTCTGTAGTGGAGTAAATAATGTGGTAGCGTTGCAATGAATGCGTAATGAGCTGAAGTTAAAATAAATACAAGTAATACAAGTAACTGGATGTCATCTTTCGCCCTCCCTTTCTCTTTCTCTCTCTCCCTTTCTCTTTCTCTTTCTCCCTTTCTCGTTCTCTCTCCTCATTTTATCGCAGACGACAGAGGCTTCCAACGTGATGAGTGATAATGCTATGGTATGTCAACTTAAGGAGGATAATCGACAGCTTAAACAGCGAGTGGCACATGTAAGAAAAAACACTGTTCACTAAAAAGCTTTTTTTTGCAATTACTTTTCAGGTAAAAGTTTTATTGGTGACTGGTTCATTGTAATCATTGTTAACTGGGGCCAGAACTGTATTTTTGAATATTGTGGGGGTTGAAAAGTGCATATAGACTCGAGAGAACTGCTAGAGAACTGCAAGGTCCTAGAAGACGTCCAGGGGGTATACCCCCACCGCAAAGATCAGTCTTTATCGGAAATGAAATCATCATCATGCTAAACTATCCTGGGGGTTTCATCCTTCATCCATCCTGCCTCTAAATTAGACTTAGCTTGTAATCAAAATTGTTTTGTTTATTTATAACCTTAATACATATACAATGAAAACACACCATGGAACATGGAACAAATCTAAAGGGACTTTTTTTTAATCATTTTGTTTTCAGGTGGAGAATCTGAACGCCAAATGGCAGAGGTACGACTCGAGCAGGGAGGACTACGTCAGAGTGTTGTGTCACAGGCTGAGGGAGTACAGCACCCAGGCGTCCACCTCCACCACCAGCACCAGAGCGGCAGGTGCTGGCCTGTTGCTGCTCCAGCAGGAGATCGTCAGACTCAACGGCCTGCTGGCGGACAAGATGGATGAGTGTGCACGGCTAGACAGGGAAATGGAGGAGACCAGGAGACGAGACCAGGAGCGGATACAGACCCTGGAGCAGCAGGTCAGGGTTCTATCTCTTGTATCATATTAGTATGGCTGTTGGTACGGCTTACGTCTCTGCCTCAACACCATATTCCTTTGAATCAGGGCCCAGTGTTTTTTTAATTCTTTTTTAATTAAAAATGTATGTATGCCTCAGGTATATGATAAAAAGCGATTTAAAGTGCATAAATGGCATGTTGACATGACTTTCCTTCCCGTCCTCAGGTGCTGATCTACACGGAGGACTTCAGGTGGGAACGGGCCGACCGGGAGAGAGCTCAGGAGAGGATCCAGACCCTGCAGGACCAGCTCACTTGCCTGCAGCCAGAGCTCAACATACAGGTAACCAATCAGAAGCCTTCGCTTGGCATCACACAGGTCAGACACGAATCATTGTGTGTACTCACATCATTGTTTTTCTTCAGGACACAGAAGAGGCGGCGAGCCAAGAAGTAGAGCCTGTGTGTCGCGTGCACATCGGGCACCGAATCTCCCCGAGGCGTCACGGGCAACAGTTGCTAAGGACCGGTGCTGAACAACAGCAGCAGCAGCAGCAACCACCTGCGGTCGCCATGGTGATGCCCAACCCGGCGTGGATGGAAAGCCAGGGCCAATCAGAACTGTTGTGCCCTCGCTGTCAAAGCAGGTACAGCGACGCGGACGCCGTGGAGTACCTGAACCACTGCCAGGAGTGTGCCAACCTATGACCATATATGGAGACACCACACTGGCACTGAAGACCACTGAACACTACGAACCTGAGAACATTTATGATACATATGGGGGAGTTTGAAACATTTACGCTAAAGCTCCACTATCCTTTGACGGGGTTCATATGTATTAATCATATACCAGCAGTTTAAGGCCCATTCTATTTATTTATATATATATATATATATATATATATATATATAGATTCAATGGGGGTTGGGGTTGTTGATTTTGGGACGGACTTGGTGAGATGAATAGATATTAATGCAATGCAATATACCTCAAATTTGTAATTGAAAACATTTTGCACTTTCCTGACTTATCTTAAAATTATTTAAAGGATTACAATATAGGAACATGTAATGTATAAGCTGCCTGTAGTCATGGTGCTATTTTTATTTTTGGTTTTATTGTTTTTTCCTGAGAGAAAACGATTCGTTTTGGAGCTAAATTATGTTATAATTGTATCTGGAAAATATTTATTCTTCACATATAATTACTTATTTTGCAATGAATTGATAACTCTTTAAGTTAACCAAGAACCTTATGATGTACACAATAGTATAATATAAGAATGTATACTATTTTTCTTGAGCTATAGCTATATATATATATTTTTTAAAATAATAAAACACAGTTGCTTGTGTATTTTGCATCATGATTAATTATGTTGGGTGACGGGCTTTCATTTGGAGATTTTGTTTAAAGATCTTTAACACACAACAATAGCTCACCACACAATATTGTTGTGCAAGACGCTGTGTGTGTGTGTGTGTGTGTGTGAGAGTTCCCCGCCTGCTTGGAAACCCCCTTCAGATCACACGGCCTGAACAGACACGCTGTGTAGCAGCAGCAGCAACACAGATTCCCAGCTGTTGTGTGGATATAGTGAATTGCACAGGGAGTAGATTGCATACACACACACAGAAAAATAAATAAAAGATCAGGTTACGTTCAAAGTTGAACAACTACTCATGGATTAGTCGGTGGTGAATAGGCTAGGTTAGTTTGCCATGTACACAGGAAGCTCGGACATCCCCTAAAGTTAAAAAGGAAGTAGCTACAAAGAACGCGCATAAAACTTTCTTAAAGACAAAGCGCCCCATTTATTATTTATTTTCTTTGTGTTATTTCTTTGTGGTATAATGTCCAACGGCCATGTTTGATTTACTTTGGCTTGAGTTTGATCGAAATATTGCCATGCTTTATTTCCAAAAAAGTCCAACCATCCCAAAAATACAAAAAAAATATTAACTAACAAAGTAAATCCAGTCAAGTAACAAATGTGTATAAACAGCCCACCACCGAGTGTCTGCAGCCGGTAGCAGGTCTGGTGGAGTCTTCTCATTTGAGTATTCACTCTTCAGACCTGTGATCTCCCACACCGCTGTAAGAAGAGACAGACAGTCAGGGGGTAGCATTCCCTCCCACAAGATGCCAAAAGGACACAGGGCAACACAAGCACATTTACTCATCAGTATCTTGGGGGAAGATATTCCATTTTAATTTGCATCAAGAACTGTGGTGTCTTCATAGCTGGATGAACCCTAACCCTAACATTGAACAGCCTACTATGTGTGCTTACCGCAGTGTTTACCCCATACAACTCGGACTTAAAACCCAAATGATTGAACCCCCCACCCCCACCATCATATACACACACACACAAGCCCACCCACCGGGACTCAAATTCACTCACCTACCCCCTCAGCAGTGGAAATAAAAGTGGGTCACACATTTCCACTCTGGGGCTGTGGGACCTTTCTGAAAGTTATTAATATAAGTCAGATGACTGGTGGTAAAATCAGTTCCTGTTGCTGACTGCACACAGCATCACAAAAAAGGGACTGTTGTACTTGAACAAGGTGGCGCGATGCGACGCCATGCTCATTCAGAATGAATAGAATTTCCCATCATCACTAGGGAATTCCCTAAAGCAGCCGTCCACCTTCAAGTACACTGAGGAGTATGGCTGCTTTAAAGGCAGTAGCTGGTTGTAAATTGATGTGGGCCACATGGTTGTATAACATCCTTGGCATATC
>OMKN01015148.1:0-10368 GCA_900302345.1 Melanonus zugmayeri
TTCCCCCCCCCCGCAACTCCACTGCGGGTCCTCTTAGTGCGCAGAAGGCAAATTATGTGAATGTTGAGTGGGGAAAAAAAACCCTTCGTGTGAGATATTACATGTGGCAGGCCAATTTCCATTCACAGCAGGGCCAGCCCTTCTCATCCACTGTTTAATTTTCACTTATGATTGAAAGAGAAGAGATTTTTTCTTCTCGCTAGGCCTTTGACTCACGTCAGATTTTCCTTCGACGGAAATCGTGGGGGACAGTCCCCACCTGTAATGGCGGTAAATGCGTAGCTGTCACGATACTCACACCCAAGCACACTGTGGCAAATCATCGGCAGAGCTATCAGAAGATTGTGGCGACGTTTCCTAATGGAGTGGGGGGGGTGGATTTACAGGCAAGTAGATATAGGCCTCGTAATAAATCCCACATACTCCCTTACCATACCGTCCCATACCGCTGCTTGGCTTATTAGAGTAAAAGACGGCTTGCTATTGGTCAGTAAACAATGTAACCCGCAGACGCATGACATCATGATGCGGTATGGATCTAAACCCAACTCCACCCCGCCCTCTCAACTCATCGGGGGTCTCTGGGAGGCGTGAGGCTGCACAAAACCCCCACAACAGCATCTCATTAACCACTAAATAGCAGCAGATTAATTACAATGACAATGACAGATGGCTTGTTACTGGATCATTGGGATGGGACCTGGGGGCTGGGGGTGTGCGTGTGTGTGTGTGGGGCGGGGGTATACAGGTAAAGGGACAGTAGCCTTTCAGTAATCACAAACCCGCACTACGCACTGCTTAAAAAGGTAAGACTCTTAATGTTATACCCGCTTCCCCCCCTCTACGACAAGATAAACTACATATTGCTGTCTGTAATTGGTACATTGGCATCTCCCTGCGAAGGAGAATAGTGTCGTGTTTATTTGACAGCATTGATGCGCTAGTGGACTGCCCTTAAGAAGGCGTGGATCGTGCATGTTTGGTAAGGCTGGCTGGAGGGAGGGAGTGTTTGCTCATTTGGAAAAAACACCTAGACCTTCCAAAGGTCAGATCTCATTTGGCATGATGTTTCTTCACGACTTGTCACCGGGCTCGTGTGTCATCCTACAACCCCCGCATCCAGCTGTCACACCACCGCGGGCCACCAGATAACCAACGGCATCGACTTGACGGACATCCACAGGCTCTCCGTGTTTATAAGTGCTATGAATGAGCCTACACTTTCTCTCTCTCTCTCACACTCAGAATAACACGCCGACCTATTCAGTGGGTGCAATGAATGCTGTTTGCACACAGCCTCATAGAATAACAACCCAATCTGCTGGAGGCTTGTTTACCATGTCTAGTGCTATAGAGCAGGGCTCTATAATATACTATATGCCCGCCTCATCTCATCGAGTAACACAGCAACCCTAGGACCATTATTAAGAATAAAAAGTGTAATAAACAGTGCTTAGCTTGGATAAGCAAGATGTAGAGATCCAGATGGGTGCCTTTGGTTTTATTTTCGTCATCACGTTGTCACTGTCTCAAGCACCGTGAAAACTATAAAAGTATAATACCAACATTTATATCTTAATAAATTACAACTAGAACATAAGAGCATGACACAGAAAATACATATATTCAGGTTTACAGATAACGTTAGAGAAATAATCCACTGCGGCTTAACTAGAGTCCCCTTTTACTCTTAGTTACACACACTGTGACTTTCTGTCAAGGCTCTGTCAGGAAGGGGGTGCTGGCAGGGCAGCGGGAACACAAGAGATAGGGATAGGACCCAAATTCAGACAACCGAGGCAGACAGGAACAGTTCAATAATTTAATTAATGAAAAAACCAAAAGCTCGCCGGCATGGGGAATCCAGGAGACAGGATCCAAGTGCACGAAAACGACAAAACAAATGACCACCACACATGACAAGTCCGGGAGAAGCGTAACGATCCGACGGAGGAAGTCAACTAGAATATATATGGGAGTCTGATGATGGAACGAGGTGCAGGTGGGGAGATGAACCAGGAAACCCAGGTGAGGGGAATGAAGTGGTCGCAGGCGGATGGGCGTGGCAAGAACCGGACCGCGGGTAGAAAAGTCCGAGGGCATCTGGTGGATTGGTGGGGAATGGCAACACAAACACAGGGAAACACATGCACACACAAACACAGAGACAGGGGCACGGCCATGACACATTTCACTAATAATAATATACAATTACATATCTCATTCCGACACACTGCGTTGTTTTCCCCATAGAATGAACATAAGAAAAATTTAAATGTGAGTAATAAAGATATTGTCATTTCAATATAGAGCAGTAAGTTAAACATACTGGATCAGATTACTATCAGCCACTTATAAGCAATAACCACATATGTAAGGTAATATCAATGTGAGCTTGAGGTCATTTACATAAACAGTTTTATTAATAGACGGTAACAGTCTCACAGTTCTCAAACAGTTATTATAACAGCATCACACATATCCTGTAATTATTGTGCCAAGTCAATCTCTAATGAATCTATCAAACTCAAAGTATGTTTCTTTGCATTGTTATCTATAGCATCTATCCACCACAACGAAGAGCGCTAATTACCTTCCCTGATCTCTGATCCTCCCATGATCTGTTACAAACTGCATAATAACAGGCATTTGATAGGCTGTGAAATACCTTTATCCAGACATCATATCTATTGTTCTCTTTGTTCATTAGGACATTGGAAACAGGATGATCATGATTTTGGTGGGAGTCCTCACTGGCCTCTTCCTGTAGTCGTGTTCTCTTTTGGGGGAGAGGAGATCGACTATAGCATAGCTGTCCTCGAGACACAGTAGATGTCCTCCGCCACGCTGATGTCCTGCGATGTGACCTCAGTGGGCGTGGTCTGTTTTTGTCAACCAATGGAGAGCGAAGCACACAGGGTGTTGGTGACGGCGACGGTGCTGTCACACCCTACTGACAACCTGATAGCAACTCTCAGTGGGACTTGATTTTGAGTGGTCCCTTGATGTAGATATATTGAGCAAAGCGAGCAAGTCAACTGTTGAGTTATCAGCTCCTCAGCACTGAAGAAGCACAATTTCCTCTTTATTTGAGGACAGACTTCAGAAGGAGAACTGTTGAACAAGCGGTCGGTTGCAGTCGGCCTCCTCTGACCTTTCCACAGAGTGGACTGATCTTTTAAGTGATGGCGGTGAAGCTGGCGGAAGGGACAAGAAAGAAAGGAGCTCATCAGTCCCGCTAAGACGACCTTGAACCTGTGAACCGCGTGGCTCTTCTTCTATCCTCTTATATGTTATTATCCACGCGGCGCAAGAGGACAAGACGTATCGCGTCGTCCACCGAGTGACCTTCAGAGCTCTCTCGTGTGCCGTGGGTAAACGACCCCAAGCGCGCTTAGTCTGGCATGAAGAAGAACGAGCACGAGCGGTCAATGTAGCTCAACAGGATGGTATGCATGGATCTCTCTCTGCATAATCACAGTTCCTGTTCAGGTTCCTGTGTTTCTGAATGTGTGGTCACATCAAAAGTATTTGGAGAGTCCTTCTAACTCAATTCAACTAATAGCTACAAATTCGCTTCATAAACTTTGACAACTGTTTAATGCACATGCAGAAGCAGCCGAGTGGGTAGCAGGATGCTGTTTAAGTACATAACCACCGACTGTACTTGCATACTGCATTACACACTATACCACATTAAACAATCATTAGTCCCAGAAGGTGAAGGGTACAGGGAAATGAAGAGGAGGAACCATTTTGATTTTTATTAGATGAGAGTAATGCATAGCCCGGCTCACTTAGCATATAACAAGGTTTAAACAAAGTGCTTTTGCTAAATAAATGTTTGCTTGTATTATATGGGAGTCTAAGGATGTAAATAAATTTATATTCAATGTATTTTAGCTTTATGATTAAACAAAGTTTTCTGCAGATACAATAAAAATAAATCATTACTGTCATCCATTTTAAGTTATGTGTGAAATGGAATTTAGGATTCATTCATAAATAATTTGAAATTGGTAATTTGGTGAACGTGTTAATATGCCAACTTTACAAGGAACTAAGTTTTATTTTCTGCTGTGGCGCCAGAGAAAAATATAATATAGTAATCGTCATTACCGATTTGAGGTTAAATGTGCTCCACCCTCCCTAGTTTTAGGGACTTCTCTGAGGATAGTGATGAAGTTGTGTTTGCATGTTTATTCACTACTCAAACAATGTTGCCAGATAGCTTCTCTGTTTGCGCTGCCCGAGCGGGAAAGTGCCGGGGCCTATATATGGGGACGGCGTGATTCAGTCCTTCACACCCCATTTGTTCCTGGGCCCAGTAGATGAAAAATAAACACAACATGTGGTGAACAAAGAGATTAAGGAGATTAAGGGTACCCTGACAGGAGCTGCTATTAAACCCATGTATCACGTAAGCCTACTTGCACTTTTGTTTGAAAGTAAAAAAAAAATCCTGTTGCTATTTTTGCTCAATTCAAAGTGATTGCTTTCCCCCCAAAAGAGATTTTTTTCCTTAGGTTTCTTATTCTATGGTTGGTTTGGTCTGTCGTATGAGACTATTGCTCAAACATTGATCAAATGCATAATATTTTCATTATATTTTAGTCATTGGCTAGTGGAAAAGATCATATTTTCTGACAAGTATATTATTCATTGGATTGTGCTATAGGAGTATTAAACAGTATTAAACCATAGCGAAACAGGACTCAAGGATATGTTTTAGAAAATGACAATCCTCCAGATTAAAAGTAACAGTGAAATATGTGAAATATGTTAAATATATATATATGTGAAATAAAAAAGCATGTCTATTTTGATTAGATGTCGATGAAGCCTTTATTTTAGCTGTAAACTGGGATTAATCATAAAGGCTGTATTCACATAAATACCAGTGTTCCCTTCAGGCCCACCTGAGCTGTTTCCCATTAGGGACAACATTTCCCTTAATTTCCCTGCAGAGAGAGAGAGAGACAGACAGGAAAGAATCACGTTCAACTAATATGACTCGGGCTTGTCGTCTTTAGGGAGACTTGAGTGCTGAGCTGGGATGCCAGAGTTTATAACAGTGACAAAATGCAGAGGTTCACAACAACCAAATGAAGTGGCTACAGAGGCATAGGCATGACACGGGAGAGCTCTCTCTGTGTAGACACGGAGATTGCACAATACCTCGAGGTAAGGTACAGAGCGGGTTCACTTGATCGCATACAAATGGGGTTTAGCATGCATGTTGCTCGTAGTAATGAGCGCTAATGATTTTAAACGTCTATTAAGTCACACAATCCATGAGGGACACAAAATATTCTTCAATTCGATCTAGAGAGTTTATCATACCGCTGAAGACGCAGGGCATCCCCTCGGCATACATCAGACTCACCGCGCTCAGGGAAGAGTCTGTGCTAAAGAGCAGAGTCAGGGAGCCCAACCTCCCGCCCCGAGTCAAGGTTACACTCACCAGTTGGCCACAGCTGGTGAGTGTCTGAGCTGTTTTACCTGAGGATGTTGCAGTGCAGTGTATCTGGGTACGTGATCCCACCATGCAGCCCTAATTGGTTGAAAGTTTCAAACTTGGTGGAGATTCTCCGAGACCCTCTGCTGGGGGACTTTGTCGTCGCTTTTTTTTCTTCTTTTTTTTTCGTCTTCCATTGGAGGAGGATTTAGGACTTAAATCCTCCTCCAATGGTGAGAGTGAAACACTCGCGTGAAGCGTAGACCTACATTTTAGGTCTTCATGCAAGTGTTTCACTCGAAATAGACAAGCCGGGGGGCATATGCTGATGATGAATTATATATTATGGTCTAGCTCAACAACCTGCTCGTTCATAATAGGGGATTACTGAAATCAAGCACTTATTGCTCTGCAAGTCTACCTTGGGTAAATCAAGGATGAATAAATACTAATTAATTAAGGGAATGTTGTGCAAATAATTGGTGTTTCCTCTTGGGCCTAGCCTGTATGCTAATGCTAAATGATAACATCTTTACTAAAAACAATATTACAAACGCCCAGCAGTATTTATTATACATATCTTTTTGTAATTGTACATGTTCGCAAGTCGCCCATTTAATGCATCGGCTGAAAGCTCATCTGATACTCCAACAAGACAATACAGTATATATTTAGCTAAAGCCTGGCTTCAAGAGGATTTGTGTTTTGTATGTTACCTTTGAGGGTAACATCGTTCCTCTCAAAGGTAACATTGAGAGGACAGTGAGAACATTGAGAGAACATTGTTCCTCTCAAAGGTGTTGTGCTGCGGATGCACTTAAAAACAGGCACAAGAGACACTCGATTGCTGTTTGCTTGTTTTTGTACACAGTGGGAAATCTATTTGGAGAACCCTTAAACATTGTAGGTCAGCTTTTATATGAGCTTAGTAAACACTCTTTAAAAAACTAACCATACTTTTATACCTGTAAGATTGTTACAGGTAATTACAAACAGCTACATAATACTGCCGAGAACGTAGGGCGACCATATGCGACGTAGGAGGAGGAGGAAGAGACGTTGAAGATGAACTGAACTCAAGGTACCATATGGTGTGATGTAGCGTAGCGATGGCTTGAACAAAGGGTTGCAAGACATGCAGGAGGTTGTTCTGCACTCAATAATTAACATCTCGCAGCCTATAATTATCATGGCATCAATTTTACTGAAATGCAATCACTGAAGTTAAAGTATGCAGTCATTCATTTCCATTAGCCGTGTGTCATATGTCTTTTGTGATGCATGTTGTAGCCCAGGTTTAATTATGTTGCAGGAAACAAATTAGTGCTCTCCAAAAGCCACCGTGTGTCCGGTGTAGGAGCTTTTTTTTGTGGTTTATATCCTTATCTACCTTTTCCTATTTTATTCTTTGTTTCTTCCTTCCTTCCTTTGTTTCATTCTTTCTTAATGACTTTCTTGCTTTCTTTATTTCCCTCTTTATCTCTGAGTGAGCAAGTGAGTGAGAAAAAGTGTGTCAGACAGACACGTACTCTCTCTCTTTCTCTCTCACACACACACACACACACACACACATACACACACACCTTCCTTTGCTGTGGGGCTGTGTTTTGTACCATTGCATCATTGGCTGCTTTACTTTGCAGCTGCTGCAATCCTATGTCTAGTCTGTGATGGGCGAGACATCTGCCAGTCAGCTCCGGCCTCGCCGAATAGAGCAGGATCTGTAATATGTCAGCGTAGACTCCTGCAGGCATTCTGTGTTTGTTGTAGCTGCAGGCTGCTACCGGATGCCCTTTAAGGGTTTCCTTAGCCAGGTTGTTTTCGCCAAAACATGTGCTTTGGAGGTGTGTGTGCATGTGTGTGTGTGTGCACATAGCAAAACAATGAGATTTATTTGCAATGTAAATGATCCCACCCTGAGCTAAACGACAACGTGATGCTTCTCAGTGTACAACATTGCTTCTTGATACATTTTGGTATTGTATTATGGAGGACGTCCGTGGAGCAAGGATTCACATTTAGCATACAAATGAAATACTACTACTACTATGAAATCGTGTTGTATTCAAACACGGTGTTTGTGCCATTCCTACAATATGTTCCAATTACAGCTATGTATCATCATCAAAGTATCATTAGTTGGATTAAAGAACACTCAGAAAAATCAGCCAGTACACATGCAGTGTTTATAATGGACATAACTTTTAATCTCAATATGGCAGCATTCCTCTCTCTCTCTCTCTCTCTCTTTCTTTCTCTCTCTCTCGCTCTCTCTTGCTCACTCTTTCTCTCTCTGTAAGCTCTTCAATTTAAGTGGAGTGCTGCAGGTCCAATCCAATCTCCTCCCATCCCAATGGCTGCAGATTGGCTGTTGTCCAACCTTATAGATATTAATGGTGTCTAGAACAGGGTGGAAGTGATGAGAGTGGACGAGAGCGCGGCTGAGAGAAAGTGTTTGCGCCCGGGAGACAGACGACTGATGGCTGGCCGGCTCTGATATCTTGCCCACAGAAAGCTCTTAATGCCCAGAACGAATGCGAAGAAGCAAGGAGGATGTCTAAGGGCCTTGCTTTGCATGTGATTACAGCGTCACTTAAGTTCAAATTATCTCTATTGTATTTTCGCAGGGCGGCTAATGCCTGGCACGCACTAGGCGATCTTTCGAATTTAGAGACCACACACCTAACGATGGATGGACACACTGTACGTTTGACTGTTTTGGTCGTTTAGTGCGGGAAGGCAACGATTTTGCCGAAACAGCACACGGCACACTAACCGACTCCATTCCCGAACAACCGTCCTGATTCTGACATTGCTGATTCGCAATCGCAATCTCGTGATCAAAAACATGACATTAGCGTGAACAAACATGGCAGACGGCGGCCATGCTGTGATAGCTATGCTAGCTTTTGCACTGTTTTTTTTCCGGAACATCCTAAAGAAAAACGAAAGAACTATGGACGAAGTACTCCAGCGTACTCGGCTGTCCTCTGGGTTTCCCCCACACTACAGGATATCGGATCGCAAATATTGAACGTGTTTAATATTTGCGATTCCGAATTGGTGCGGTCCCGATCGGATTTGGGGAAGTAAAAAACCATCTTAACATAACATACCCCACACCACCGGTTAATCTGGGGGAAAAAATGGTTGAAACCATCAAAAAATCTGGGCTTTGCTGACCAGAGTCGGAAGGGGGGGAATCGGGCACAAAATGGGGCAAATGATCCTGTAGTGTGTGTGTATCTAGCATAATTGATTCGACCCGAATAAGTAAAAAATGAGATTCTGTAGCTTAAGAGGAGAGAGGTGAATGGGTGATATGTGCCACAGGCTGTTATCCTCCATCCCCTTAAACAGAAGTACTCGTGTAAGTTCCTCTGGATAAGAGAGTGAAATAATTGAAACACATGCAAGATTTCAGATTGTGTTGTCTTACAACTCCCTCACATTATCTTACTGTTATCTGTGAAAACAGATTTTTCAAAGGAATTGCAGTTTCAAGGCTATTAAATTGTGAGGAAATGGATTTTATCTTATTTATTTTTCGTATCTTATTTAAAAATTGCAATTTTGGTGCCTGAGTCTCAGCACATTTCATCATGTATTTCAATGCAAATCCCAGTTTTTTCTCTATTTGAGTGTTGTGTTATAGTGTGCCGCGTCTTTCAAAAAAGCAAAGCAAAAGAACCAGCAGTTATTTCACAGCATTCAAACTGTCATTGGCTGCATAAAATGGCTTATCTCTCAAGATGGATCCCTACACACATCTGTGTTAAATCAATCGTATTCTAATAGAGGGGGAGTCGTTAATTGGTAGCACACGGTTCAGGCTTCACGTTGGACACCTCTAACGATGAATGAGAGCTTGAGGATTGGATGAAAAAAATCACCCCTTTGGATCTTGAAGAAGGAAACAAACAACCCCCCTCACCCTAAAACAAAAAAAATGTTGTCCCCTCAGTGGACCCAACATGGCTCCCCTATAGTCGAGCTTCATGCAAATACATGAAAATGGAACGGTTGAAATGAATGGTTGGAGATGTGAGCCACATAAATGATTTGTTTTGAAGAGAGGTACCATTTATCAGGCTTATGCCATGGAGTGACTGTGGGGAAGGCCTTGGAGAGCTGGGGATTCCTATGAATTTCATTGGTGAGCCACTAAGCCCCACGCCTCCTCACTCAGAAATTGTGGGGACAGATCTGAACTGTAAGTGGACGAGAAAAAAGCCTGATTGCCATCGCCTGCTTCTTTCCAATTATCATGAATATTGAATGAATAATATTGACATCCCTGTGTGTGTGCCCCTCTATGTATGTGTGCTAAGGGGAAATTGCTATTTAGCTCAGACAGCAAAATATTTAAGTCACCATGATTGATGTCACTGCGATCATTTGCATATAAAGCCTGAAAAGTATAATGAATGGAAGTTATTCATTTACATTGAATTCATTTATTATAACTCCACATGGCTTATATATTGTATATATAATGGAGACATATTTGGCAGTGATTGCCTGGCGTGCGTCATGTGATATGTGTTGTAGCTGGAGATAATAGGGTGGAACTGAGAAGATAACCGTTTCATTTTGGGTTTCTTCTCTTCCTGGATCAGCACTTAGACATTTGTTGGCCTCAGCCTCACCCCACTTGGCGCTCTCCCCTTCTCTGCTCTACCTTGGTGTCTATCTCTCTCCCTCTCCCCCTTCCCCCCCTCTCTCTCTCAGCCACCCCTTGTGAGCGAGGCAGAGACCATTAGAACAATGTTAGTGCTGTCTGTCTCTCGCCCCGCTTTCATAATTAGAAATTGGACCATGTTCCTGGTTCACAAATTCCCTGCTCAACCAACACTGTTGCTCAGGGGCAACTCTCTGTTTGGATGAGGGCTGATTAAATTCCAGTCACT
>OMKN01015150.1:0-13425 GCA_900302345.1 Melanonus zugmayeri
CGGGGCGACCTTTGCGGGGCACTGTATGGGAAGGGGGATCCGGTGGAGGTGTTGGTGGAGGAGGAGGAGGAGGAAGAGGAGGAGGAAGGGAGAGGAGGGAGATGAGGATGCTGTAGTCTCCTCAAAGCGTCCAGAGCGTGATGGGAGTTTGTGCTTGTGTGTCGGAGCGGGGAGGAGCCGTTGTTGTACGGGTACAGGAGCCCCGGGGAGGTCCTGGGGCTGGTGCAGCTGGACAGGGGCTGGAGGTTGCCATGGACGCGGGCGGCGTGGGGTTTCGGTGGGTAGGCACAGCGCTCCTCTTCCTCCCGGTCCGCACGCCCGGCCACCGCCATCCTCTTTGGCTCGCGATGGTCCGACAGGCCGCTGTGGCGCTCTGCTGGGGGACAAAAAAAAGGTTTTGCGAACAGCATCAAACAGAAACGAATGCCTAGTTTATTATTTTTTTAATGTATTTTTACTAGTTGGTTCAGTTCAAATTCTGTTGTATTATGTTTTTAAAAAAACATTGAATGGAAAGGATCTTAAATGATTAAAACTACACTGAGCCATATTGATAGCGTTAAGACACACACAATGTATTGCATGTATGTATGCATATTCATTTAGCATATTTTGGGCTGTATACAGTTACCGTGGCAACAGACCACAAAACAAACGACAACATCCGTTATCAGACTGTACAGTAAACATTGATCACAGCTAGCCTAGCCAACTAGCCTAGCCACCCTAGGAGTAAACAGTTGATCCATTTTTTTATGGAACTACCTTCCATAAAAAAAGAATGGCCATCGCCCTACCTGGAGGATGGAGGGTGGCAAAGGGCAGCTGAGACGCCTGCATGCTGCGGCACAGCGTGGCCATGGCAACCACTTTCCTGCGATGGTTGCAGAGTTTGGTCATGTCCTGCTCCGCCTTGCCAAGCGGCTGGCTGTGCTGCTCCACCTTAATGCCCACGCCAAAGTTGAACACCTGCACCAAACCAGTAGAAAAAAAAAAACATCATTAGTGAGCGTGGACATAGGGCATCCAGAGGGGTTCATTTCAGATATCGAGTTTAGCACGTAAACAGCTACATTAATACAAAGAAATAAATAAGGCAAGAATGTCAGATTGGATCATTTCTACAACTTAAACCATAAAAGAAAAAAAGGTTTGCACATATCATAAATTAATGTTAATGACCACAAAAGCTAACATCTGTTGTCAACATCTGTTGTCGGTACAGACCGCTGCAGATGTTGACATGGGTTTTGTTGGTTGGACAATGGAGCGAGAGATACGAAACAGCAGAAAGAGAGAGAGAATGACATGCAGAAGATACGAAACAGCAGAAAGAGAGAGAGAATGACATGTGGAAGATACGAAACAGCAGAAAGAGAGAGAGAATGTCATGCAGAAGATACGAAACAGCAGAAAGAAAGAGAGAATGACATGCAGAAAATGATGAATTTCGAACCCAAGTCTATTGGATTTTTGCTGACTCACTGAGCTCTGTGTTTGAGTCAGCAGGTTAACATGTGTCTAGCTGTGTGATGCCATTTTTTTATGTGACTATATGACAACGTTACCTTTTGGATGACAAGTGGACACTCCAGGCCACATTTGCAGGTGCCATCGGTCAACAGGTACGCCTTGACCTCCTCCAGAGAGGACAGGCAAGTGCCACTGGGACTACAGACCAAAAGAGAAACCCCAGTATTAAGCACAACCCAATTCAATTTAATAGTCCCATTGGGTCTCATCACAACAACAAAAAATCACTACCCGATCCTAAACTGCAAGATGACTCAATGTTTGAAAATCAGATGCACCTGCCAACTCTCGGTCAAAATAAAATATTTTTCGACAACCTTAAAGACATTCCTGTTTTTCTCTCATGCACCGCTCTCCCCTCAATTTGTTTCCAAAAACAATGGTTCGGATCTGACGGCACATTTTGTAGATTTTTGCAGTCAAGTAATTAATAACGGATTGTCACGCAAGTAAGTCAGTGGAGTATTACAGCATTCAACAGCTTGAGTCCTGTATACATCAGTGTCCATGCAAGAGACTTTTTATGATTTTATACAATTAAGGTACCTTAACTTAAGTATCCAATCTGGAAAATAACACCTTTGTTTTACAAAAGAGTATACAAGACGTTTATGTTCCCTCTATTAAAGTCAGAGGGTGAAGCATTATCACAGTTTGGTCACAGGCGTCTTAAACTGAAGCCAGACAAAGAAAATCATACATTTTAGTTTCACAAACCTATCAAATGAATCAAATGAAATTATTATGTTTCCCTTGTGGGCCCACAGAATGCTCTGGCATTGCAGATACTGGGTGCAAGTCATATTTTGCTGTTGTTTTTCAACAAGACAGCGAAACCATATCCTCGCCAGCAGCATATTTAAGGGGGTAGTAGTAGTAGTAGTAATATGGGCTCATGAGTGGGATTGTGATGTAACTATATACATGTTTATCTATGCATACAATTCTTATGGTGTTATTTAGATTTTTTTTAAATTCAGATTTCATCAGGGGCCAAGTGACCTAAGAATAGTTGGTGAAGAGACTTTTCTTTTTTTCAATGAACACAAGAGAAACTACTTCCATTAGACATAATTCCATTAGTGTTCAAAATGAATTCATTCCACTAGAATCATGTGATTATGTGGGCTAATGTCCTTGGTGTCCTTTGTAATTCAAGCCATTCACAAAACACCTCTGCAAAGCATCCACAAACACAACCAAAGGCAGGATACTCTTTATGGCCAAAAATCCCCCAACTCCAAATTCTCTTCTCCGGCACTCCCAAGAATACCGCACATTCGACAAGCAAAGTTTTGTTTTGGGTTTCAAAAGCTTGGGGCCAGATGTCTTAAATTCTAAATAATGGTTTCAGGCCCAACATGATGAATGTTTTTCACATATCCACGTTTGAATCATGCATGCTGTATCCATAAAACTTGACATGCATGCCGCTACAATATGATTGGTTGATCAAATTGTAGGCAGCGCTTGGTAGCCCCCATGCCAGAGCAACCACATAACCAAAGTGTTGAAAAGACTGACAGAGCAACCAACCGACCCTGCCATCTAGAGCCTGTTGCTGTCACTAGGCGGAAAATCACCCAGTAATTTGTACCAGTAAAATGTACGTATGACACTTAAGATGCCCAGCCATGCCTTATTTCTCCCACACAGTGCATACAAAAACAAAGCCATCTTTACAGGCATAAAAATAATACATGAACGCACTTTGCTCTCATGATCCACTTCAAGCTGACATTTTTTGAAAACCTAAAAGTTAAGCCCCAGAATCTAAACATATCATTCCTAGAATTAACCACAATGTAGGTCAGCAACAATAGCAGCTTTGAGTGTCTATTTACTGGTGTTGTTAGTCAATACACACATGTATACACACACACACACACACGCGCACACACACACTGAAAACACATTCACCAATAAACTTCTTAACCCTTAAACAAACCATTGACCAATATATGCAGTGCAGTCTTAACATCTTGTAGTCTATCTTGCAGTGTTACTTAACACCAACATTAATGTAGCGCCATATATCCATACATCCAATATTACCATATACATGACCATAAACACATTTAAGAGAAGCCCCACCCTACCTGACATAGAGCACCTGTCCACCCTCTAGCCGGCGCTGCCAGCCAATGGGAACGTGTATTGCTATGGCCTGGACCCCATCCTTGGCCCCACCGACAGTCTCACTGCCTCCCATCATTTTGTGACTTCTGTCTTCCAGAACCTGGGAAGAGCACAGAACAAGAAATAAGCTCCAATCAATTGATTAATTCACATCTGAATGGTTGTTTTGCATTATAATGGTTGAATTGCATTATAGTTGCAATAGCATGCCAATTATTTTATACAAATTGTAAAAAAGGGGTGTCCAAATATTTGTATCGTGCACAACTGGATTCAATTTAATCAAGGTGAACGGCAAATGATGCGAAACATTGACAAATACACATATCACAATCTATTAATCTATAATCCATATATGCATATGAGACGACAGGATAAAAATAGATTGGGACTGGGAATTGGGAATAGACTGGGAAAGCTATAGCCACAGACTACTTTATTGGTATAAAATGGATAGACAGATACAAAGACAAGGACATTGGAATATAACGGGGGGACTAAAGTAAATTAGTCTCGTAGTACAAAACACTGCATACCTTGTCATCTTTGGAAAGCCAGGATGCGTTTAGGCTAGGATATCCCCTGTCCGCTGTGCATGCTGCTCGTGTGGAAGGACAGGCTCCGAGAAACACCCGGGTCGATGTCCCGTACAGACTGCGCTTCCTGCGGATCCGCTATTCAGGAAAATAACTCCTTGAGAAAGTCCTCAGTTCGTATCCATGTGAAGGGCTGTGGGGGGGGGGAGAGCATATTTAGGGGATTTATACAATAGCACACCGTCAACTCTCATCTTTTAAATAAACGCTGGACCTGCTGTGACTTTACATAATGCAACAGCAAAAGGGTTCGAGGAGCGGGACCACCTTGCGCGGCCGGTGGGAGGGTGCGTTACCGGGCCCGGTGGGAGGGTGTGTTACCGGGCCCGGTGGGAGGGTGTGTTACCGGGCCTGTGTACTTTGATGAGGCGACGTTTCGTTACGAAGCTAATCTGCAGCTGTGGTTATAAATAAGTTGAAATCCAACACGCTGACAGCATCTAAAAGAAACGCGAATTCGCCCAAATTGACGTTCGCCGATAACCGCGACTGGCCAAACGCGACCAACTAAGACAGCAAAAAACGGGGGTTTTTAATAAGTATGGACGTGGATGTCATGCTAATAACCGAGCTAACGGCTAAGCTACTTGGCTACTCTACTTTGTGCGGTGTTGTCGTGACAGCTGTCAGGCGCACAAACCCGTAAGAGCAAAAGTCTTGCGGGGCGCGATTTAAAAACAAACGAACGCACAACCGGACCCGCCTCGTCCCGGTGCGAAGCGGGACCGGCGGTCGCGTCCGCGCCGAGTAATATCAGCCGGATCGACCGGGTATTCCCGGGTATCAGCCCGATGTTTTCCAAGTTTTGGACTCTCCGTTTTGCTCGCGGGAGAATCCGGAGTTAGCCGACATGCTAGCCAACTAGCCGAAGATTGTTTTGGACACAGTTGCGCCGCTTCTTAGAAAGCATCGCATTAATAACGCGACCTACTCGGACCCGGGGCGTGCGAGCTCGATGGCGAAGCCCCTCGCAGCGTCTCCCGGTCCGGTTTAAAAAAACAAAGGGCAACAACGGCTCGTTTGACTGCGCCTCGGCTCCCAGGCTAACGTTAGCCGATAGCTGGGCTGAAGAGCTAGCACGGGTTGAAATTTACTTGATTCTTCACTGTCCCGAGGAGAAGGATGTCCCGCTGCAAGCCGCACACTCACCCGACCCTCACTCCCGCCACTATTTCATGAAATAACCGCGCGATCCGATATATATATCCAACATCTGAATCGATCCATTAATCCTTAATTCATAGTTAGCCCACTGTTTTTTTTTCTTGCAGATTCCGTGCAAAAAAATAATGGAGTTTTCTATCGCGCATGCGCAATGGTTCGGGGGAGAGTATTGTACCCGACATGCACCGGGACCTTTGTGGTGTGTTCCAGACATGTCTCGAGCTCCTGATAAAGGAGACGATAAGAAGGAGTTGCATAATAATGGGCTTTCTATAAAAGAGTAGGCCTACACTAGATTGATTATGCCATATTGTAGCACCCTTTACAATTTAGGCCTATCTCTAACAATATATGTACATGAAGGGCATAAGATACCAACACATTACATTTTATAATGTGTGTTGAATCACACTGTCCCAAAGGCAATCCATTCATATGATACCTAAAAGGCCATTTATTTTGTGTGAAAAAGTTAATTATGGTTCCAATAATCTAGATAGACAAATTGGTATTTTATTAATCCAATATATTATCCTTGCCTCTGAAGTGGGAATTTAACCGTATCTGAGAAGATAAAATAAAAATATGTTCAATGAAACCAGCCATTTGTTTTTTTTTCCTACACAAAGAATATAAATTAAAGTGATCATTCTATGAAGTATAGAATAATACTTGAATGCAAGTCTAGGTTCTGCTCCAAAAGAATCCTTAACTCTAAAATGGACACAATTGAATAACTTTATTGGTGACAATGATATTGCACGCTATGGCAAACATTGGCACACGCCTATAATACATAACACTGAGAGTTCACAGTCAAGGGCACACAGTGGAACACACAACAAGGACAGACACGGATACACACATACACATACACATCTACTTTCACAGGGATAATACAGGTTCAGCAGGAAGGCCGAAGCATTCAGAATTCAGTATTCTTGACTGAAGTATCCAAAACATGGACAGTGTTCATGTCTATGTATCCATCTCTGTGTGTATCTTCCTTGTTGGTGCATTAATGAGACACGGGTGTGTGTGTGTGTTATATGTGTAGGTGTATGTGTGTGTGTGTGTGTATGTGTGTGTGTGTGTGTGTGTGTGTGTGTGTGTGTGTGTGTGTGTGTGTGTGCAGGAGAGAAAGAGGGACACATGAGTGTCTGATTTCCCCCCTCGTCATCTGTGCCCAGGCTGAGGTCCTCAGCTGTCTCCAACAGTCATTTTGACGCCCCAGTACCCAGTCATGCACATACACAGGCCCTCATAAACACACATACATACACATGCACACAGGCCACCATACACACACACACACACACACACATTCTCATAAGATCAGACTCCGCAGACCAACATCCCTCAATAAATGACACAGAGATATCTGAAACGAACCAGACCCGGACTCTCAGACTTTGGAAGACTTCAGGAACCAAACAAACAGGACATTTTGTCCTCCTGGTTTGCTGAGGCCCTGTATCCACTGGTCCTAGAGGAATTTAAAAAACTGAAAAAAGGTGAGAATAACTTGTTTCTACAGAGGTTAAGGAGCACTGAAGTTTGCGAGATTGTATGTCAACACTTAAAACTAACAAGGATGTATCATAGTTACATGTTCATTGAGAGATTTGATTGGAATTAGTTGGCAGAAATGTTAGCTGGATGAGAAAAGAGCTATTTCCTTGTCTGAAATTTGTTTGAAGAATATTACAGATTTGCATCTAGTTTTGTTTAAAAAAAAAAAGTAAAATACTTCTGAGAATTTTCCATTTTTACTTTTACTGTCAAAGGGAACTAAATTTAGCAGTGATGAGATTGGATTACACTTCCCAGGCATAGTTGGCCTGCCATCATTGGGTCGAAAGGTGTGATCAGCTTGTGAGCATGCGTACATACAGTATGTGTGTGCATACACATTCTTTTTGTATAGAGGTACAGTGAACAAGCAGAAGTAAGCAAAGAATCCAAACAGTTTGCATGTAACTTTCACTAACCAGGATTGTGTCATTTAGACACATACGTTTACTGATTCAAATGCAGATCAAATAAATATGAATACTCCACTAGAAATCGTTCAAAGAGACAAATATGATCAGGTTTGTGGGCGTGGTCAACAAGGATAGTGTGGTACACCAGAGGAATGCTAATGGTCAGCGTAAACATACTCTCAACATTTGGTGATTCAGACTCATAATGGAGAACTACATTTGTTTTACTTTTGTTTGCGATGAAGATGTGTTTAGGGGAACGTGTATAATTTGTATGATAGTAATGTGTGTTTTTCTCTGTAGGTTGGTCTGCATTAAGAGGGGTCATACTGCACCATGGACGGGTGAGTGAAGGCTCCTATTTCTGACCTCCATGGCTTCTGTAACTTTAGTGCTACATGTGGCCCAGCTTGACTGCTATTTCCTTTTAGTCCTCATTCCAATTATAGTCTGCTTAATTTGGTACTAGCCTAGCCTGAAAGGACGAGCAGTGGGTGATCAAACACGATATATATTACTTCCCGATTCTCTATATTGTCTATGTTTTCTCTATTGACATACGCTGAAGTGAATATATTATGTAAATATTATTATGTGTGGAAGTAGTTGATTAGTTCATCATTATATTGTTACATATGATATTGCATTCATATAATGCATGATGGTATTGTAAGAATGGCCAAATTAAATTAACTTTTATGTGTGTGTGTGCGTGCGTGCGTGCATGTGTGTGTGCGCGTGTCAGGGAGGATGACAAGAACTCGGTGGATATCCATGACAACCCCCCAGCGCCTGACAACGTAGTGAGGGAGGAAGGTGATACTGTGAGTGACAGCTCCAGAGAAGCATCACCATTAGCAACACACACTTCACCATTAGCAACACACTGCATGGAATGTGTTTTTTTCTTTTTCCCTATAGCCTACTCTCTGCTAACTATCACCATTATTTTTACTGTTATTGGTTTAAAGAGTTCTCATCCAGTGGAATCGAAAATAATTAGGTGGTAGCTCGACATTGTGACTGTATGCACCGCTCCTGTTGAGCTCTGTGGCATGAGTCTGGAGTATGTAGGACTAGCTAATAGATTAACCGATTATACATTAACCAATTTCCAGCAGTCAAATGATGTGGCTTAAACATATTTACTACACTGCCATGTTTAACAGGGGTCAATGCTAAAAAATAGGCCTTGTATAAATTAGCACCTGTATCTAAAGGCCTTTATTTTTCAGACGTGTAATAATTGTACAACGTGTAAGTTGTAGTTGCTCCTATGTTGATTATATGCTTTGATTGTTCTCAGCCTCACATAGAAGCGAGCCACCCATTTGACGTTGAATAGTGCTACCATGATGACTGAGCAGGTCCCCCTGTGTGTCTCCAGGTCTACTTCATCTACGATGAGGAGGTGGAGGTGGAGGAGAAGGAGCCCGAGCCTCCTTCCGAGCCTGTGGTCATGATCAACGACAAACCCCACAAGTTCAAGGACCACTACTGCAAGAAGCCCAAGTTCTGCGACGTCTGCGCTCGCATGATAGTCCGTATGTGATGACCTCATCCTATTTCTCATTTGATAGGAAATGGAGAAAATAAATAAAAGATGCTACACAAAAGTGCTTTCACTGCTATCAATGAGATGGCCGCCAAGGGGTGCTGATGTTTTCCATTGATCTCCCCTCGGCTTGTTTTTCAGTAAACAACAAGTTTGCTTTGAGGTGCAAAAACTGCAAGACCAACATCCATCACTCATGCCAGTCCTACGTCGAGTTCCAGAAGTGCTTCGGTAAAATTGTGAGAATTGTTTTTATTTTTGCTTCTTTCATGCATATAAGCAAAAAACATTATGACATTTCTATACTCCCAATTAGTTAACTAGTTAATGAATGGGAGTTGTACATCTTATTAAGTATAGGGTATGTGGGGTGGTTAGGGGTGTAATGGTCAAAAATAACTTTTGTTTCTCCATTTGTTTTGCAGCCTCCTGGCTTCAGAAGGGCCTACAGCTCCCCCCTGTACAGCAGTGACCAACCAGACCCATGTGAGAACACTGTTACAGACAGGAAGACCGGTCAAATCATTATGAAACACTTGCTATGCTAAAAGGGGGATTACTTTTATGTTGTCTTTGACCTGGGCTTTGTATTGAAACCCCCCCCACAAAAACAAACCTTGTACAGTTGATACTTGAATGAGTTTTTGTTATTATGCAGGCTATTTCAATAGAATGAAAAGTGCATTCTAAATATGATGCAGTCATGTATTTTGATTCATGTAAATCTAAGCATGTACTGAAGACTGACTGCTCTGTCCGTCTCCCAGCCAACACCAACCGCAACGACCCCGTGTTCGACACGTTGCGCGTCGGCGTCATCATGGCCAACAAGGAGCGCAAGAAGAACGACAACGACAAGAAGAATGTGAGTTTAAAGTTTTTTTTATGAAAACGATAACAATTCCTGATAAACTATGGGAATCTGTTGGAAGAGGTTGTGAAGCTGAAATGATTCTTTCCTCCCAGATGATGATGATGATGGAGGAGGAGGAAGAGGAGGGCCAGCAGCCCAAAGAGAACGAGGAAGGAGGAGAAGGTACAGGAGACTTAATGAATTGCCAACCCGTTGAATAGGGTTGGACATTAAAACAAAATAGTTATTTAATGTATATTTGAACCAAAATACTTAACTAAACTAAATGATTGTATATGTAATTATTGTATTCTAAAAAACTAAATAAGGAGTGCAACTGAAACAGTTCTATAAGCTATCAACTACAGTGAACAGGTTAATAGGCTATCAATCCACCACTAAATGAAACAACAGTCATGTGTTTTCATAGTGGTTTCTGGTCTTAGGCTGATTCTGCAACCCTGTTCTCAATGTCTGCCATCCCTGTAGGCAAACCGGAAGACAAGAAGGAAAAAGGAGGAGACAAGGCAGATGAGAAGGTAAGAAACATTAGTGATGTTTATATTATTATTATTATTATTAATTATTTTGTTTTCACTTCAGTCAAGCATACATGCAGTGCCATCTACTGTATCTACATACATCTACTCATTTACATCATGTTGTTATTTTACGTTTCAACTGTCTATATATATATATATATATATGAAGATATATATTTATTCAAGCTTTTATTTCTATACATGTTGGTCCACAGAGTAAGGGAACATTCTCCCAGTCCCACTACTACTTGGCCCTGTACCGCTTCAAGGCCATAGAAAAGGATGACCTGGACTTCCAGTAAGTTCCACATGCCCATTATGAGGCCCATTATGAACATTATGAGGCCCATTATGAACATTATGAGGCCCATTATGAAAGTTACCAATGGACAATTTGTACTTATTGGTTACTTGTTTAACATGAGCTACTACTATAACCTACTGATTGTATTTGTATAGCCCCGGTGATCGCATCATAGTGCTGGATGACTCCAATGAGGAGTGGTGGAGGGTAGGTGTATAATCTTTCAACTCACTTATTTTACAATCTAATGGATTTGTGTCTCTGTGTGTACAGCCAAGTGTGTTCTTTAATTAATATTTTAAATGCACGCACGTGTGTGTGTGTGTGCAGGGAAAGATGGGCGAGAAGTCGGGCTACTTTCCCACCAACTACCTGATAAAAGTGCGCGCGGCAGAGAGGGTGTACAAGGTGACACGCTCCTTTGTGGGAAACAGGGAGATGGGACAAATAACACTGAAGAAAGACCAGGTAAGCCGTGTGTGTGTCTGCATGTGCGTGTGCAGAATAATTATTATCAAATGACAAAATGTTAAAATTCTGTTGATCTTTTTTTTGGTTGACATGGCAATCCATAAAGTATTTCACTGAATTAGTCTGTATGTAGTCTATATGGTGTCAGGCTAATAATGCCTAGATGTTCCACAGTGCGTTTAAGGAAGTAATCTGTGCCTTGACTCATTGTTCAAATTGCCAATATATGAAATTGTATTATTTTAGGCCCTGGTTGTATGCTATAATATTTATTTTTAATTTAATTTAATGTTTTAATTATTTTGTACTGTTTTAACACTGACATCAAATGTCTTATCTCAGCGTTTTTATCTGTGAGGTTGTGTGATTATGTGCATGAGTGACCAACCCAGTTTAAAATAAAGTCAGTATAAAGTCAGTATATAAGTTGCCGGTCCATTTCAGATCGTGGTGAAGAAGGGAGAAGAGAAGGCTGGATACCTGAAGGTCAGCACTGGACGCAAGCTGGGCTTCTTCCCAGCCGACCTACTGGAGGAGATCATCACCGTGACGTAGAAGCTGCAATGCAGAAGCACTGGCATGGTTCTGTACCAGGGCTGGGCCTGTGTGGAACACACAACTTTACAATGGCCAAAGTTGGCCGACACCGATCCGGTTCGCCAACAAGAAACTTCATCCGACAACAGCCAACAACCACCAACGGGTTTGCACACTGGCACACTGGCACGATGTTGGTGTTTGTTGGTGTTTGCTGGTGTTTGCTGGGGTGTGTAAAACACCAAACACATCATTATCAATAGTGACAGTTGACCGGGCTCACATAAAAAAGCCATACCAACCATTTACAACAACTAATATCAATTGACACAATATCGTTAGATATCACACAATATGCTTACAAATTCAAAATATATGTTGTACAAAATATTAACAGTCCAACTTTATATGATAATTAGGTATTGTATCAGACTATAACATTTTTTCTTTCTCTTGGCTGTTTAATCTTTATTTTTATTTTTTGGGGGGGAGATAGTCGTGGTTAGGGTTTTGTTTGGGTTCAAACCCCAACAATGTCCACAATCTACACAGTCTGTAGGCATCCCTGAGCAAGATACCCAAATCCCACTTGCTCATTATTGACATGTATCCAAAAAAAAAGGAAAAAAAAGACATTCACTGTAGGTCGCTTTGGATAAAAGTGTCTGCTACTGGGCGATATCTTTATTTCAGTTTGAAAGCACCCAAAGACATTGAATGATTATATTGAGCTCTACTTTGTACATTGTGATAAACAAACATACATCTTAACATACTGTAGGTTCTCCTTGGTATGATCTTTCTTTCCTTTCATGCATGTTGTCCTCTAATAATGAGCCACAGCGAACCAGAGGATATAGTGGTTTGGGTCTTGGACTCCCAGCCATATTATTGTCTATGGCCCGAAATACTTTAATCTAGATGCTTGTATAGAGTAACTTATTAATAAATAAACTACTATCATATTTGCATTTCAAAGTTTTATGTAGAGATGTAATATGAAAATAATATTTTGTTTGGGAAATTTGAATTTGCATGGGGAGGATAGCCTAACTTGAGGATGAAGACTTTTTTTTTTCAATGTAAAGAAGACGTAGTATATTTTCATATCCAATTTGTCCACTGTTAGGCATAAGGTAGATAGATTGTAGAGGCTTCTAATAAAAATATTAAGCAAAACATTATGTTGATGTTTCATTGAAAATACATTTTAAGCGACGTTTTTAATAACAGTATAGTTGGACTTTTGCAGTAATAATCAGAAAGTGTTAAAACTACAGATTGCATTGAAAAAGATTGTGTTTAACATAATGTTAATAAATATTTGATATATACCGTATATATATATATATAGATAGGTACACGTATTCGTATCGAACCGTTCGGTTCGGTACGCATGCAAACCGAACGTTCATTAAAAAAAAGAAAACACTTTTTTATTTTATTTTATATATATATACATAAATATTTTTGGGGGACATAGCTTCAATTGTGTGAAACATAATGTTCTCAGTGCCACTGCACAGACAGGCACCGTGCTGCCCCAGTGCCCCCCCCCCCCCCCAGAAGCCGGCACGCCGCAACAGGGGTGTGACGTTTTGAAGTCAGTTTGACAGTCTGATCGCACATGTTGCTCGCACGAATCCGTTATTATTTCTTGCGTTTGAAGTGTGTGAAATGTGCACGGCTAGAAAAAGCATCTCAACACTCGGTTCACCCCCACGCTGTAATACGTGACGTCCTCAC
>OMKN01015151.1:0-11262 GCA_900302345.1 Melanonus zugmayeri
GACGCGGACGGGAACCTCTCCCTGCAGGAGCTCAGGCGCGTCTCCAAGCTGGCCGCCCAGAGGTGAGCACCGTCAATCTGTCATCTGTGAACCAGACCCCACACGTCTCCGAGCTGGGGACGTGTGACGTAACTTCCTGTAAGCCAGACGCGACAGTGCTTTGGACCCGGTCTAACTCGCTCAGATGACCGGCTCATGCTTCAGGTCCCCGAGCATGGTCTGGATTCGAATTTAACATCCTCGAGTTTAAATAAAGGTTTGAAATGAAATTAAGCAAGCGGACCACTAGAAATATCTTCTGTAGCTGAACAGGAGCGAGTGTAGGGGCTTTCTCTCACCCCTCTCACCCCTCTCCCCCAGCACCCGGCGCAGGACCTGGGACCTGGTGGGCGGGCGTCTGTGGTCCGGAGGCACCGAGTCGGAGATGTTCAACAAGCTGGAGAGCATCGCCCACTCGGCCCGGCCGGCCACGCCCGTCCTGGGCTGCAGGATCAGCCGAGCGCTGGAGCCGCTGGCTGTCAAAGAAGAGGTGAGGGGGGCGGGACTCGCGGGGTCCAAAAACAAAAGAACTGGCACCTTTATTACAAAAGTCAACCAAAGTCAACCAATCAAACAGTTTAATGTGTGTGTGTGTGTGTGCGCGCGCATAGTTCATGACCAGCCGGGTGAACTGGGTGGTGCAGAGCTCGGCGGTGGACTACCTCCACCTGATGCTGGTGGCCATGCGCTGGCTGTTTGAGGAGCACGACATCGACGGCCGCTTCTGCATCAGCATCCACGACGAGGTGCGCTACCTGGTCCGCAGCGAGGACCGCTACCGCGCCGCGCTGGCGCTGCAGATCACCAACCTGCTAACCAGGTACGATGGCTCCGCCCCCAAGCAACACAATTGGCCAGCTTCAACCGATGACGGCGAATGTCTTAAGTGTACAAATAAACCGACCGCACCCTGTGGAGCACAGATAAGGCAACGCCACCCTGATGGCGAGGAGGCGTTTTGAGTGGCGCCCCGGTGTTAGGAGCCTGCGTGTTGTCCTCTATAGATCCTCATGGGATTCACGTTTTTGTGCGGCATCATCGTCGTTGAGTGTCAGATTGCCCGTAACAGCGTGCCACACCCCGCCCCCCCCCACCACAGGTGTATGTTTGCGCACGCCTTGGGCATGAAAGACCTCCCCCAGTCCGTGGGCTTCTTCAGCGCGGTGGACATCGACCAGTGTCTGAGGAAGGAGGTGACCATGGACTGCGTGACACCCTCCAACCCCACGGGCCTGGAGCGCAGATACGGCCTTCCACAGGGTAGGGAATCCACAGCAAAACATTTATTAACATATACTTTATTATTATTGTACAGAATGTGAGAACGCACAACATATTGTGTGACATTGGAATATAACACGTGTGTGTTTATTATTTCTGATTTAATCAACAGGCGAGGCGTTGGACATCTACCAAATCATGGACCTCACTAAAGGCTCTCTGGCCAAAGGCAGATCAGTAACCTGATCAGGGTAACCAAGGAAACGTCCACGTTCAGGACGCGTGGCCGGCCCGCCCCACGGAGAACGGAAACCGCACAGGAAGCCATGTAGGAAACCGTAGAGAATGAGGAGGCGGGAGAACGAGGAGGCGGGAGAACAAGGAGAGCTGCGGCTCACTGCTTCTTCTTCCTCTTCTTCTGTGGCTGCGGGGGCATGTCTTCCGCCTCCTGGGACGCCTCCTGACTCTGTCAACAGGAAGGAAGGAGTTTAGAGGGAGAACCCTTGGTCCCATGAGGCTAAATCAAACTAACGTATATATCCCTGCTCCACCTGCTGGCTCCCATCCTGCTCCTGCAGCGCTGCGTCCAGAGTCGCGGCGTTGATGCGGAAATCTCTGGAGGTGCTGAGTTTCATGTACTGCATCAGGTTGACCTGGAACACACACACACACACACCTTTGTTGTATTCTATTATATATTATATTGTCATTATATTATGATGTGTTGTGTAGACGTACCTTTGACTTCTTGGAAAGCGTGATGAGGAATTTCTCGTATTGTTCGATACTGAAGATTAAGTTTGGAATGGCCTTCGTCTCCCTCAGGAGCTTGGCCTGTGGAGAAACCGTCGGCAACCCTTCACAACCGACGCCACTAGGTTTTGCTGTACGCTTTAAATAACGATTAAAGTTTATTTTCGGACTAATGTGTCGTTTGTCGGTACGGGCGGTGTGGTCGTTCTTACGGTGGCGGCCATGTTGGCTTCATCCCTCCTCTTTTTCTTCTTGTCATTCCCAGCGAGTTCTCCGTGCTAGAGGAGGAGCGAGACTTTAATGTTTAATGTGATGATGGATGTTTTCTGAATCATCTTTTTTTCAGATAAAGCGTAAATACCTGCACATATGTGATGAAGGAGTAGCACTGGGGCGTCAGGTGTGATCCGGAAAGTTTCACCTGGACAAACGGACACATTCACACTGAGGTTCACGGCGGCCAACGCCTTGAATGACGGACGGTAACTCCAACCTTTCTGTGCCTCAAACTCACCAGCTTCTCAAACCTGGCCGGCAGCACCCCCAGGTGGCCGGTGCACACCTGTATGTACTGAAACACCGGGGAGAAAGCAACAGCAGTTAGGTGTAGTTGGTAGTTTTCTATTGGCTGCGCACCGTAGCTTGAACGTTCTGATAACGCTTGACCATGCCCCTTTTGCACTTGCGCCTATGAAACCCAATGTGTTTTTTCTAAAACCTTTTTTTTGCCTGAAATCATTTTTTTAGGTCACTTACATATTTGACCAGGGTGGTGCAGGTGACTCACGTATTTGGCCAGGGTGGTGCAGGTGACTCACGTATTTGGCCAGGGTGGTGCAGGTGACTCACGTATTTGGCCAGGGTGGTGCAGGTGACTCACATATTTGGCCAGGGTGGTGCAGGTGACTCACATATTTGGCCAGGGTGGTGAGGGTGGTGTAGGCATGGGCCAGCGTCCTGAGCAGCGTGTCAGTGCAGCCCCCCGGCAGCAGGGCGGTCTGGACCAGCTCGTTGAGGGCGTTCAGCAGGTTGCCCAGCTGCAGCGTCATCGCCTTCTCCACCCGGTCCTGCTCCGCCTGGCTGCTCTCACCTGGACGCATTCACACACACGTTAACATGCATGTACACATCCACACATTGACACACGTTGCACATTAAAACACACACACCACACACAGACAGACACACACACACCTTCTTACCAGCGCTGGGTTTCTCAGCTTTCTTCTTGGCGATCAGCCAGTCCACTTCCTCCAGAACCTTATCCACCTGGGCCAGCACCAGCAGCTACGGGACACACGGCACGCCGACGCTTACGGACGCTAGCTCCACCATTAGCGATCAACAAAACCAAAACAAACCCAGACTCACCGCCGCCATGGTGGCCGTCTTCATGTTCACGACGGAGAAGTGAGACTGCTTCTCCACCTCTATATCCTGTCAAGAAAAATTGTCTTAAACCTGAAGGGTGGTGTTAGGGTGGTGTCAGGTACCATGTACCACAACGACCCGCTCGTAATACTCTGGATAGTCACCTCGTCGATGTCTCCTAACTGGCTGTGGACGTCCTGGCACAGCTCCAGTAACAGGCTGACGGGGCTTTTGTAGAGCACATGCAGGCTGAACAGAAGAGACAGCAGGCCCTTGGTGAAGGCAACGTCCTCTGTTGGGACGGAGACAGACGGGCACAGAGTGAGGAGAACAAAAAAATGGACCCCTGGCGGAAAAGGTCGGGGAACTCAATACTCGGGACTCACCAAAACTAGTCTCCTTGCAGATTTTCACAGTCCAGGTAATCATTTGAACAAACTGTTGATTGGATAAACATTAGGCGGGTCACAAACCGGGTGTGGCTCTGCATCGCAATATTGAGGAGAGATAGACGCCTGCGTATTAATAGCATAATAACTCATTCATTCATAATAACTCATTCATTCTACATGTTCTATCTCTCCTCCAAATGCAGTACCAGAGCTGTTCTTTGGTAGTACTCTCTCTCTATTTATATTGGTAGTACTCTATTTATACGAGTCTTGAGCGTACCTGCTGGGACGAGGGCTCTAGCTGGTGGGAGAGCACGCTCAAGATGCTGACCAATAGCTGCGCCTCCTTGCTGTTGAACTCCTCCTCCGCACTGTTCAGCTGAGTGAACAGCGCCCTCTGTGGTCGGGGACGGAAACGCACCCACAAATAAGCACTCCACAATACGGACGAGGGGTATCTCATCAAACCATCAGGGAACGTTTAAATATAAGAAGACAGACCTGGAACTGACGGATGTAGAAGAAGGTGATCTCCGTCACGTCGTCTCCGTCGGGCTCCGCCGGGTCGTCCGCCGTGATATCTGGTCGAACCGAAACAACACTTTGTACTACGTACTTGCCAAATATTTGGTTGTGATGGTATTTGTGGTGATATATGTGCTTGCCCTTTGCTGTGTGTGTGTGTGTGTGTGTGTCCCACCCATGGTGGAGAGCAGCTGGGCCATCCTGTCGGGGTAGCGGTGCGTACAAGTGGTGAAGATGCGGAACAGACCCTCCAGACACATCTGGGAGATGCTGCCACGCTTCTCCTTCTTTGCCCCTCCCTCCTCCACTGCCGCCGGGATGTTGGTGTAGCGCCACATCAGCACCCTAGGGTGGACACACACACACACACACAGTTCAGAACCGAGATGGACGCCGCCGGGTGAATACCGGTGACCCGTGTGGTCGCGGTTTTACCCGGTGAGGTCACAGAGGAAGCGGAAGGTCTTCTCGGGGGCGTGTCCGTCGGGTCCATCCGTGTGCCCGCTGTCCTCCAGCTGCTGGATCTTCTGCAGGGCCACGGCCAGCGAGTAGCGCAGGAAGTCGGCGCTGGAGCGGAGCACACTCAGCCCCTCCTCGCGGCTCAGGGTGCTGTCCCTGTGACACACGAGCCAACGCAATATTATATTATATATTACATATTATATATATATAATATAATATTACACAATTATATTACACAATATGATATATATATATAATATATCTGCTGACATCAAGTACTGTAGATCTATGGTTACCTGAACAGTGTGGTGAGTTGGGAGTATTAATACTATAGATGTATGTAGTACCTGAACAGCGTGGTGAGTTGGGAGTATTAATACTATAGATCAGCTGTACTCAACCAGTCAGAGTAAGAGCCACATTTTCGCGTCAGCCGCGTATATCCCTGCTCGCGACTGTTGACGGGGGGTGGGGTGCTGCCGCGTATGTCCCTGCTCGCGATTGTTGACGGGTGGTGCTAGCGCGTATATCCCTACTTGCGGTTGTTGACATGTGACATATGAACGTAAGAGCCGCATGAAAGCAGGCAAAGAGCCGCATGCGGCTCGGGAGCCGCGGGTTGAGTACCGCTGTTGCTCTTGACTATCACTAATAATAATAGCCTATGAAGAAATACTAAAATACTACTAAATAAATAAATGCTTGTACAGCACTTATTTTTATAATTTGCTCCCATATTGATTGTATGCTTGTATTGTCCTCTGCCTCACCTGTGAGTGCAGTAATAAAATAGTCTGCTAAATTAATAATGTAAATAATGTAATAATGTAAAACTAAAACAGCTACAGCTAAGCCAGTAAATAGTAATCAAATCTAAGAATGGAATTTAATAAACAAGAGGATGGGGAGGTATATTACCTATGCCACTGATCCACCACAGCTTTTGATGGTAGTCTCCACATAATCCTGGGTTTGGGTTCCCCTGTTGCCAAACAGTTTAGTCTCAGCTGGTCCCCAAAGGACAGCTCTGTCATGAGTTGTGACGTCTCCACTATCTGAGGTGCAGACTCCCGTTTCTCCACCGTCACTGTCACCACCCTCCGCTCTGATCCTGTGGAACTTGTCGCGATACATTCATGTTTCCCATTGTCTGTTAAAGTTAAATCCTTATAGTGGAGGGTACCATTGTCATACAATGCCACTCTAGGATCCGCAGAGGGCCTGTTTGTCTGCACAGCTGAGCCATCCGGGAGGACCCAGTGAAGGGTCGGCAGAGGGTTGCCTTGGCCTGTGCATGGCAGCCACAGACCATGGCCCATAACAGCCCTCACATGCTCACGTTTCTCCTGCAGGATGCCAGGGGGAGCTGACACCACCTGCAGTCGGACCGTAGCGGTGGCGGCTCCAGCTGGGTTACTAGCAATGCATTTGTAATGACCTCTATCATAGACAGAAACCCACTCAATGATCAGGGTGCCCTCGGGTGTCACTGAAACCCTCCCCTTGTCTGAGATGTGACCCCTCACTTGCGTCCGGTTGGCCAGAATCCAAGATATCAGAGGCGTGGGCCGGCCCTCTGCCTTGCATTTCATCTCCACAGTACTTCCAGCATGGGACTTTATCTCCCGGATCTTGGGCTCCAGGATGCGTGAGGGGTATGCTACCACCGAGAGGGTTACCAACAATTTGTCTGATCCCAGATCATTCTCAGCAAGACACAGGTATTGGCCACGGTCCTTAATGTTGGCATTTTGGATGGCCAGTGTGCCATTGCTGAAGACTTCAAACTTGCCCATCTTCCCCTTGATGGTAATTGTGTTTCCTAAAAAAAAGAGAAGAGCCACTTTTAAATCAGTCACTCCAAAAAATGTATTATGTGTATCACACTATGACACTATATATAAATAACATTTGTAAACAGTTATGCAGTATATGTCTGTGTATGTATGGACCTGTTTGTGTAAACCAGTGTTGATCTTTTCCAATTGAACTAAAACATGGTTGTTTTTAATCATTTTAAGAATTGGTGTACCTGTACTTGAGGAGAAGCGCATCCACCTGATGGTTGGCTCAGGGTTTCCCACTGCCTCACATGGCAGAAAAGCATCAGAGTTGGACAGCACCGTGAAGCTAGCTGCATTACCACCAAGTATCTTGGGCTTGCTTCGAATTTTCTTGGTGGTGGAGAGATCAATCCCCACTGTTGTGGGGGTTGCTGTTGTGGGGTATTCTTGCTCTGCTGTGGTAATGGCTAATGTGTCAAAGGTGAGGGCTATCCCTGAATTGCTTCTCATTGTTGGCCTAATTGGCATCTCTGTGGGCTGATTCCTGTTCCTCTCGGCTGGTTTGATATTGCTATAGACCGTGGTCCAAAATGTGGTGGTTGGGTTCTTTGTAGTGGATGGCCTAATTGTGATGGTAGTGGACGTAGATTTGGGTATGGTTGCCCAGGGGCCTTTGGTCATAGTCTGGGTTCGAGGAGTAGTATAGGTGTCATGCCACTTATCTTTTCCATAAACCTTTGTTTGCTCTTCTGCAGATGCCATCCCTGTAGAACCATCATATTCCCTGGATGTGTAGAGAGGTGTGGAGACTGAAAATGGCAATATGGTGGTCTTCATCAGGGTTTTCATGGTGGTGTCAATGGTGGGTTTTAAATTAGTTGTTGTCTGTGTTGTGGTGGGAGCTGCCGTAGGTTTCCTGAAGGGCCTTCTTCCCCTAATGGGCTTCCTCCTTCTGCCAATATGTCCTCCTGCTCCTATAAGCCTCTGTTTGATCACACGCCAGTCCTCAGGGTATCCTCCTGACCCAGATGAAAAGGCCTCATCAGGGCTTGCCCTTGAAGGTGGATTGACTGTAGGTGGGGAATCAATAGTTTGGATTGGTGGTGATGTCTGAGTATTGGTGAAAGTGTTGGATGTTGGAATTGTAGTAGTTTGATAGTGTAAGATAGGTGACACTATTGTAGGCTCATAATCAGCAGAGAATACATCTTCATAGTCATTATCTGAGGAGCTTTTTTTACTAGTGTATCTGGAATCAGACATGACGGTAGCAGGAGCAGCAGGGGTTGTGGTTAGGATCATTGTAGTGGTTTTTACTGTGGTCGGTGTCTGTGTCGTGATGGATGGTCTATGTAATCTGTTCAGCCTCTGTCTGTGCTTTCCTTTATTACCAAACTGTCTGTGCCATTGGACTCGTTTTTGGATAGCCTTAGAAGTCGTGCGGGTTGTTGAGGAGATTGCTTCTTCAGTTGACATAAATGGATCAGGTGTAAAGGTAAGCTCAGGGGCATCTGCAGAGGTAATGTAGTCACGTGAGAATCCTGGCCCAGACTGGCTATGGATAAGTGGGGCTTTTGTAATGTAATACTTAGTTGTAGTAGCTGTGGTATGTCGTGCAGAGAGAGGCATATCTGATTTGCTCCAAGAGGAACCAATGGAAATTGGTGAGGTGGCAACATTTGGTTTCTCTGTTGTTATCCTCTTCTCTTTTGCATCACGATCAAAGTCTGAAAGAAGATAGATTGGCAGACAGATACAACTGTCAATTAACAATTACAGAGATGCTGTAAGAACATAATAATTCAAAAAGAAGGCCAGATTAAGTGAGGACTAACCTGTTACAAGTTGCACAGTGTAGGCCACTGTAGCATTCTCCTCCTTCTTTATTGTAGGTAGTTTGAGTTTATTTATGTAGGATTGTATGTCAGTGATCCTATTTGGTTTGATGATCCTCCTACGTCCTTGGAAGGTTCTCCGGCGGCTTCCTCCTCCTCCTTCTCCTCTCCTCCTTGGTGGAATGATGTGAATCTGCTGGTGTGAGATGATGGTGGATCCTGCTGGTAGTCCCGGGGATGTGATCTTTTGGGTGGTGTGGAAGGTAATCTCATCTCGATGTCTCTCCGTGGTGGTAACAGCTGTAAAAGTGGTCTGGCTCTCTGCATCAGTGGAAGTGTGAACAATGGGGTCGACCAGTCCTGCTCTGTCCATCATTGGAGTAACGTTTGGCTCTGTGACAAAGGAAAGCCCCCTGCTGGTAGAGGTCTCTGGTTCTGCAAGGGGTTCCCCTGAGAATGTCAACTCAGTTTCAGCCACAGTGCTATCTGAATGGAACATGACTGGATCTTGGTTTCTGTGTGTTTTGGTAGCTCTCGCAATAGTGTAGAATTCACTGGGTATGAACCAATTACTAGCTGTTACACTTGTTTGGTCCAATGCAGTGTCCTGTGGGGTGGCTGCATCACTTTGGAGTTCATTCAACCTCTCTAGGCCGTCTGTAAATGCTGATTCCATAGGAGTTACAAGATGTGACTGTGTGTATGACTCTGTTGTTGGATTGCCTGTGTTTTCTGTTACCAGAATGGCACTGATCTCACTATTATCTGGGGTGTTTGTAGGTTCCATGGCATCTGGCTGACTCTTCTCTGCGGTTGCTAAACCATTATAATCACTGTTCTGTGTAGTTGTGATGGTTTCAGTGTAACTGCTGTAGTCCTGATGTCTTGCAGTTAACATAGTTTTATCTACTTGAGGGCTATCTGTCGAATACTTAACCAAATCTGGTAAAATCACTTCATTAAAACTCTCACCAGAGCCTGGTTCCCCATTTCCAGAAAGACCAGTGTCTCTCAGTTTTGATGTACCTTGGGCCTTTTTCATGAATTCAGAAAATTTGTCCGGGTCAACTCTCCTGCCATTTGTATTAAAGATCCTGTTGCTCCAGATGCGTCTATTGCTTATCGGGCCTCTCCGTCTTTGTCCCAATCTACCTCGACCTAGTGACCCCAGCCTGGGGTAGGGCCTGTCTGAAGTAATAGTCCTGGACTCCTGACTAGTTCTGTCGGATAAAGGAGGGGGCTCACTGAGATCCACCTCCTTTTCCACATTGTCAGACTCAATCATAACATCCACCCCCGACGTTGGCCCTTCATCATCTACTACTGCTCCCATCTCTGGAGCTATGTCTGTAACAGTCACCAGTGAGAGCAGCAGATCGGCTCCCATGTAGTTAGTGGCCAGGCACCTATAGAAGCCCCGGTCCCTCGCGGTGAGACCCACAATTGTTAAAGTTCCATTCTTGTGTAGTTTCTTGTTCCCATGAGACTCTCGGAACACCGACTGATCTGGTAGAATCCACTGAACGGAGGCCTCCGGGCTCCCTGTGGAGCTGCAGTCCAGGACCAGATTTTGACCCAGTGTTTTAGAGAGCTGGACCCCATTGACCTCGGCTTCCTCCACGTCAGGGGACAGCACTGTAATTCTGAAGCTGAGAATGTCTGCATCCAGGTAGTTAGTGGCGATGCACCGGTAGAGGCCAGCATCAGAGCTGTCAGCACCACGCAAAGTGAGCTTCCCTTCGGCTGTGATGAGGATCCTTCCTTCCTCGCTGAAGAAAGGAGCTCTGACCTTATTGCCATCTGCTAATATCCATTCGACAGAAGGCTTTGGGTCGCCCATGGTCTGGCAGTTCAGCTCTACTACACCACCTAGAACATAACATAGCATATCATAACATCACACATAATGTATCAATGATATATTAAATAAATAACATTACATATAAATATAATAATAAGAATAACAAAAGTGAATTGTGATTTGTTATGAGTATATATTTTATAGACATGGTCAACTTCATCGTAATTCATATCAACCTAATTCATATCAGCCTACCTGTGAGCACAGTGTGCTCGGTCTTCGTCTTGTTGTCCCGTTTGATCATGGTCCAGCTGTAGCGGTCCCTCTTCGGTACTCTGCTCTCCACACGTAGGTGCACCACAGACCAGTACCTTATGTGCAAGGTAGAGTAAGTAGTGGTGGTGCGGTCGAGCTGAAAGTTCACCTCCTCTTGCATCAACCACCCAGGGGAAGCGTTAATCACGGCCTTAATGTCTGTGTAGATCCCCTCCTGCGCCTCCTCTGGTCTGAGTTGCCGGTACTGGTAGACCATCTCTGAGCTCCGTGAGAGCAGCAGGCCTCTCTCCAGTCTCATAGGGGAATCACTGTAGGTGGCCAGGATGTGCCACAGTTGCTGCACGTGTTCGTAGTCAACGTTGCAGACAAGCGAGGAGGCAACGTCCGCTCTGAGGAGAGTGACGTCGTTCTCTTCTGTGGTTAGTGTCAGGTTTTCCAAGGCCGAGGGCTTCTGGACAGTGCAGGACAGGCTGGCCACGTTGTGGAAATGGTCTGTGAGGTTCATCCGCATGGAGCCAATGGGTGCTATGAAGTCCCTGGGGAGTACGGGGGTGAAGTCGCCGGCGTCCAGGCTGATGTTCTTCTGCTTGAGGTGAGGGTTGATCCAGGGTCGGGTACAGGTGAAGGCGTCGCTGGGAAGCTGAGAGATGGAACGGCCGGGATGAGGGCCAGGGTTGGCACACATGGGACACAGCTGGCCCCGTGTATACTTCTTGTCACGCTTACATTTCAGCACACCTATGAAACATCGAAACGGAGTGTTATTATCCAGTGTTTCCCCTACCATTATGCTGGCTATTTTA
>OMKN01015152.1:0-10169 GCA_900302345.1 Melanonus zugmayeri
CCTTTGGCAAAAAGGTAGAAGTTTGGAAAGTCCCTAAAAGTAAGTGGAGGCCGAAGGAGCGGTTGTCTTGCCAGCGGTGAAACGCGCTGCTGCTGTCTGGACTCTTTAGATCCGTCTCCGTGTGGTGTCCCGAGGATCTTCTTCCTCCCCTATGTTGACCAACAAACCTAATACTTGTACAGTTTCTTATACTTAACTTACACTTAACTTGCACTGTTTCCACCTGAAATACGCCACCTCTTCTAGATTCTCAACACTCTCTATTTCTGCTCACAATGGGAGTTAATAGGGCTTGTACATCGTGATGTCACATCATTGTTGTTGCCTAGGCCCAACTGCCAGGCCCACCCATAGCTACACCCCTGGCCTATACAGTATTTACGTTGATTTAGGATTTGACAGTACTACAACTCTCTTGAGCCCTCTCAATAGTAGCATTGCCAACAATAAATCCCATGATGCATTGTGATGTAGATGTAGATAATCATCATCTCAGCCATCTCGTTTAGGACCCTCATACCTCCACCACTCTTTCCAATAGCAATGAGCTCATTCCCATTGTCAGAAAGGTGGACTTGGTATATATCTTGTATAAGTGAATGGTGAGGTTGGCACAGTGTACAGTATAGCATTGCAGCCCCACCAGAGGGTCCTAAGGCACAACCCCCACTGGGCAGCAGGGGACCTTTATGTGCAGAGTTATGCGCATGTTCACGTCGGGTTTCTCAGAGTGCCCGAGGTTTCCTGCCACACATCAAAAGACATGCATGTTTGATGGATTCTCTCCTGCCGGTGCCCTTGACCAAGGCGCCGACACGAGACCTGGAGTCGGAGTCCCTGGGTGGAAACCCTGGGTGCTGCTTTGTGGCTACCCACTGCTTCGAGAGAAAACTATGTTCTGCTATCTGACCTTCCCCACTCTGCAAAGACCCTGTAATTCTTTGTGTCTTTAACTCTCTAACTGTCTCTCTTTTTAATGCTTTCTAAACGAGTTTTAAGAATCGACCAATGCACTGCCTCAGTATTTAGGCTCATATAATTTAATGTGCGTTTTTTTAGTTCATGGCCTTCTTTACACAACATAATAGAGTTTCTAGAGCTAGAGCTATTCTGAAGAATTCTTCGGAGAAAAAAACCCCTGAGTGTATGTGTAAAAGACAAAGAAAGCCAACAGACACTGTTTGACAATGGTTCTCAGAGGGTCCTCTCACACCTGTTAGTGTAATGAGATAAACTGATTATGTCTGATTTGGCATAGCCGAGAACCACTGCCCATTCAAACACACACTCACACACTCTCTCACATAACCACAACACAACAAAGCACCGCTGACTGTCACTACATTCCTGAAAGACATGGCACCTGTCACAATAGTCTGGCCAACCTCCGTCAAGATGGCTGAAATATACTTTAACAGTCCAGCAGAAACAATCCAGAAGCCTGGTTCTCATTACGCGGCTTGCGGATAGCACACAGTCTCTCGGGGACTATAATTGCAGCCCTCCAATATCTCTCCAGAATAGCTTAGTGCAGTTGGCAGCAATAGAATGTTATTTCTCTTCGCTGTGTGAAATTATGCCAATTGTGGATTCCTCAAATAGTCTGGCATAGCAGAGATAATATTTTCTAATACAGTTTATGAGGTTTCCAATATGGAGGTTTTTTTTTTTGTTCGGTTTTGTTTCAATCACTTTTAAACGTATATTGTTTCAACACAATTGAATAACTATGCTGAGATTAACACTGTAACAGCAAAACAAACTAAATAACAGGAAAAAATCCCACCCATTTATGTTAATAGATCATTTCTAGCCTAGAAATATGGTGTTATGGAACTGTTTGCTGCCCGACTAAATGCTATTATGTAGCATAATAGTGCTAATAATAGCACTAATAATACTATTTCATAATAATAATAACAATTTAAGGATTACCATCCTTCCCATTCAAATAAATGTCTGAGTTTTACAGGATGGAATCACAAATTGAACAAATAAATTGAATACAACCACAAATAGCTTTGCTATAAAAGCTTGTGCGTTCACTTTAATAGTGTTGTGCATCCTAGCAAGGTGCCTCCTGTCATGATATTAGCAGCCATTATCTGGGATGCAGGAGGGAGATTCCTGCAGGGAATGCTACAGTACATTGCAGTGTTCACAAGAGCACAAGAGTGGAATGGAGGGGGCCTGCGTATTTTCTTTGAAATAGTTATCATGGATGGCTGTGGACGCCTTACATAGCGGTTTGTCTGGTGAAGTGGACCGTTGTGATCCTTGGCCCTTCTGGGTTACATCTCAACACACCCAACCTTAACTGTTCCTGGTGAGCTGGATTTAGGCTTGCATGGTTGACAATGGCAGTACCATTAGTCTGCGAATCCTTTGGATATTAGATGTTCATTGTCAAAGCGCTTTGAGATGTCGCAGCGGTGAGAAAAGTATGATAGCCATGCGGCGCTCCATTTCCTCATGGTCTTTTACAGTCAGGGGTCAGACTGAAGTGGTTCAGGAGGTTATATTCTATGCTATTTTTAAGTGGCCAGAGATTCACCTAGAAAATAGGATTATATTGGTATTCACAGCAATGGTAGTACTTATTCATGAAAACGAATGTACTGTACCTCAGCAATCGTCACTGATATTTCGTCTTTTTGACATGTTTGTCATATTAGATGGATCACAGGAAAGAGGAATGGTATGTCCATATTTATAATCAACCAAACCCTAGCTGTACAAGCCATATTTGATTTATATTTAAAACAGTCATATTGTATAATGGCATGACTTTATTTTGAAAAGACTGTATGTGACTATTATTTGGAGTTTAACTAAAGCCAGTGCAGATACTTATTTTGAAGGACTACATAGGGGTTCAGCACATGTGAAGAAGAAGAAGAACACATTGGAAGACATTGGATGAGTTCTTTACCGCTTACACTTAAACACAGCGTCTCCACACTGTCCCTTGTGTTGATTGGTGAAGGATCATGATGATCAGAATGATGTCGATCATCACCATGAAATGCTCTTCTAGATCATCAAGGACCATCGTATGCATGGTTCATATATCTGCACCATTAACGAGTAGTAGATTAAAGATTCACTCAGAAGGGCATCATTTTGTACTGAGACTACAGTATATAGCTAACCAAACACAATTGGTTATCACACAAACGCTGCAATCCAGGTTTGTTTATCCAGCAGTTACAGCACCCAAGTCATTTTTCCAACATAGCCGGGAACATTAATGTCCAAATACACAGGCTGCAAAGCTATCCTATAATCTGTGCACGTGTATGTCCGTGTTAGTGTGTACACACCCATGTGCATGTTGGCAGTGCGCCTCCACGTAAAATCACAATGGATTGTCAGGATTGTAATAATCTTTGCAAAGCTCCTTTGTCGGAAATAGAAGTAAAAAGGAAGAATGCCAATAAAGAATCCATTTTAAACTGCACATGGAGTGACACAATATTGCATGGTAATCTCAGAGCCCTATGCAGTTCAATTGAAAACACAAGCCTGTACAAGCAACCACAAAAAGTATAAATTCCCCATGGTTTCAAATTCTTTCAATGGATTCCATTGTTCTCCCAATGTGTGCAAGTCTGTCACATTCGGCTCTAGCTATTATGTCACTCCTACCGGCAGCTGTCTGTTTTTGCGGCCATAAAGATAATGTTCAGCAGCACTTTAGTGGAAAATAAAGAAATGTTATGGCGGCAGAGAGTAATAGATACAACCACAACAACAACTAAAAGATTGAACGATGTATGGATAGATACTCTCAACAGTCGGCGACGAGGAGTGCTCTCCCATCGCCGATATTTGTTTTATTCTCATTTGGCCATCGAACCCTTCTACGAGGAGCGAGTACGCCTCGGGCCAAAGGCAGAATGAGTGATGGGGAATTGGTTGGAAAAAAAGGGCCAGACTTTCCAGGACGGGTCAAAGATTTTTACTGAAGCCAACAGCTCAGGCAGGAGGGGAGAAGAGGGCAGAGTCTTGCACCTACAACAGCTGCACACACTTCTTTCATCCCCGCACGTCGGAGGAGTACACACTTAAAGGCGTGAACCTTGCGGTAACGCATGTCTGATGAGATAAAAAAGGCCTCTTGATATCGGCGAGTCCTGGAGGTGACTTTCTCCATGGTGGCTAGCGCATTAAAGTTCAACCTAGAGGACTCGGCCCGCTCTCTCTCTCTCTCCTAGCACCGCCTGCCCTCTGCAGCATGAGGTCCAGCTAACAGTGGAAGAAGGGAAGAACAGTTTACTTTGGACCCTGTTGTAGAGTTTAAAACCACAGGAAAGAAGAGAGCTGGAGAGAACCACGCGTCGCAGACATGAGACCAAAGCGTTTGATATCCTCCATCCTTTGATATCCTCCAGACGAGGATGGAATGACTGCTTTTCCTCGCCTCGGTCTGCCAATTAGTCCAGCTCTGGCCAGTGGTCAGAAGGTGGAGGAAACGAGGAAGACGAAGACCAGAGAAAGAAGCAGGCAGGCAGTCAGGTAAAAGGACAGAGGTACTGGAAGGGAGTAGTGATTTGAGAAATGAAAGGCATGGAACTTACCCGTCTAGTGTGAAGGCCTTCGCCGGCCAGAGAAGCGTTTGTTCTACTCCCCCGTCTAACCCTACTTGTCTTGTTGTTTACAGAGAAACATCTTCTGTGATCCTACCCACGGGGCATATTGGTAGCACAGCAATAAAACAGGTGTATTCTGAGACACAGGATGAAAGGTACACATGGCCAAAGTCCATTCCCTTCATATTGAGAAGAAAAAGGGAGCGATAAAGAGAGAGACATGATAACAAAAAAAAATGGTGCGGATCAGAAAATAAACACATGGTGTGAAATAAAACATATTGAGGTCAATATAAGAAGCTCACGGAGAGAGAGCACGAGTAAAGCAATGCCAAGTACGCTTGCATTCATAGGGAGTGAAGATTTACATAATGTGACAGTGTTTCTAAGAACAAACAAACCTGAAAACGTCAGGGACATGCTTTCAGCCTTTTAATCTGAGAAAACAAATTCAGCTAGAGAATGTCGGATAAGAGTGCTGTTTTTTGTGTGTGACAGGGATGGCGGGGTTTAAAGGTTTCCAGTTTGTTCTTAATCTAATCTACATAAACACCACCTACAGTACAGCCATTCTGATAAATTGCATTGCGGTGTGATCCCTCCTCTGAGCTATTATAATAATTGAGGGGCGTTGATTAAATTATTTAGCACAGCATCTGAGCATGGTATGTGCAGTGGCGGTGGTGACTGATGGTGGTGGGGAGTTTTAAAAATGGCAGTAAAAAAAAGCCACTGAAACAAGATTAAGAAATCCAATGTTGACATAAAGGCTAAGCCATCAGAAAACAGTTTGAGCTCTCGTGAAATCCTTGCCTATCACTCAAGTCAAAAGTGAGATTATCTCCAACAGGGATGGAAATAAAGGGATCGTCCTGGCGCATTTGTTATTTTTCAGTCTCTTTATCTTAGCATGATAAGGTAAGACAGACACTCCCCTTGCACTTTCAAATACCAGATCCAGATGATGTCGGCCAAGAGCAAGCAAAGTGGGCGTGTGCACATACACAGACACACATAACTGATGGCTCCGTGATGGTTCCTCCCCATAACATGAATGGTGTATTACAACATAGACAGCAGCTCAGTTCCTTGTGAAGAGAAAATGGAAGTTAAAAATGTGAAAGGCATAGAGAAGGGCATCTGATACTTAAATGCACTCTGTGGAAATGTTCAAATGCTGTTTACAAGGTAACAACTTTGCTTCCCTGCAAGAGTGGTCTACAGACAATCACAGAGTTTCAGATTGTCAGACAACTTTAATTGGCAGTTGTGCACCTACTGTGCTGCTTCTACCTTGACTAACGATTGCTACTAGCAATCAATCATTTTGCAAACCAAAATGATATGATATATAACATCAGCCAGAATCAACATTGAAACACTTATATTCAATGGTTCATTTCAAACTGTTGAAGTCATCTACATATGGCATGTCTATGTAAAATGAAGTCAGAAAAAGCTGGAAATCCTGCAAGCTTGTGATTACCAAGCTATGGGCCTACATCGCTATCTCAGTCAGAATGTCCCTCTGCGGTGAGAACAGGTTGCCAAACTGCTCATAGCATCGTGAAAGGTCTTTGATCAGTCAGTGCGCATAAGCACCCCAATGAATGTGAAATATGGCGTTATTCTCTGTACTGAGGCATCTGTGAAGGGTTGTAGCTAAAGGTGGAGGCGAGCAGAGGATAATAAAGGGTACATCGTGATGGGACATGGAAAAGCGCAATAGACATTAATCTACCTCTTAATCTTGCTGAATTAGACATGCTACTATCCCAGTCAAGCTGGTTGGGGTATGTGTGAGTATGAAGATGCACTGACTGTTGACTGGTTTGAATAACAACACTCAACACTCACACAAAATAAAGAGTGGTACTAAGAGGATTTCATTTTTAGATGAGAAATTTTTTCATATGGATCTGTCCATCTGCCAATATTAATATCACAATTTGAACTAAATATAAATAGTAAAGACACAATATAACGGTAGGCCTCTAACCGTAACCTCTAGTATGAACACATTTATACTATGAATGAAGACCAAGGCCCAATTTAAGTATAGTTCTGGCAAACTTGTAAAGCTATGCAGCAGTGTCACTGTTAGAGAGAAGTAGTGTTACTTAGTCCTATCATTTGCAGTCACAGCCAACTATTGCCTAGTAGGCCATAGGCCTAGTGCTTGAATTGGAATCCAAAAAGTGCCAGTACTCTAAAACATAGGGTGTTTTACATTTACAGTTTCTGATTTATGCATACATTTTCGGGTGTAGTGGGAGGCACTAATTATAGGTATCCACAACATGAAAAAATAACTAAAATGTGCGTACCTAGATTCACCAATATGTGGCGGTACGCAGTAATAAGTAGGTGGACAAAAATCTGAAGTGTAGAGCATTGCACAATATTACTAATGCTGCCAGATGCTATACAATATGTTCTTACATCAACTCTACACGTTAAGTTGTACAGCCTAAATGCCTTTATAGACTTCATAAGCTGATGAATAATATCTTTATGGTATAGCGCTGACGTATTCCTAAAACTCTGACCCGATAGGAGCTTTTGTGGTCTTGCAGTCTCTTGCCAATTGAAGGACGTATGAATATATGAAGGGCGTTATCACAGGTCATGATCCTTGAAGAGCGTCAGGTTGAAGCAGACCTGGTTAAGGTCTGGAACCAAGTCTGACAATGCATGCCCCTGCTTTCATCTGCATGCAGCAAACGGGGATCAAATAACTGGCCACCTATGGCAATGTTAGAATAGCTGCGTAAGAACGAGTTGCCTGGCTTTGAAATGCTGAAAGTCCTCGGAGGCAGAACGGCAGAAACATATGGAGGCCAAAATAAAAAATGAATACAATACAACATACAATACATTAAATAATAAATAAATAAATGTAGAAATAAAAGCTTCAATTATCAAATAAATGTGCAGGTTAATTTGAAAATAAATACATATGCACAGAAATATACATATAATACATATACATAAATACAATGTATTTATTTATTTGACAAATTAATTTATTTTCATGTTTTTCCCAATTCATTATTTTCTGTTTGTATTTATTTCCCTATTTATTAATTCCCCTTTTTATTTCTGTATTCTTCATCCATATGTTAATGAGGGGGCGTGTCCGGATGATGTCACTTAACAGCCTTTGGTTAATCTATATGAGAGTTCACAGATTGATTGTACTTGTCTCGCTCCCCACAGCGAGACAAGCCTTCTGGAAATGACGAGGAGAAGCTATACCATCCGCCACTAGCAATGGATGTACGCTGGCGAACAATTACGAGAGAGCTAAGAGTTTTGGGTGAAATTCTTGCCCAGACTTCATGCTATTTCGAGTGGAGTGGTTACGTGACATCATCAAGACACGCCCCCTCATTATCATATGGACGAAGAAATACATAAATAAATAAATTAGGGAAATACATAGGGAAATTAATAAATGTAAACAGAAAAGAATGAATTGGGAAATAATTAAATATGAAAATAAATTAATACAAAAATACGTTATAGTTGTCAAATAAATAAATACATTTAATGTATTTTTCCATTTCTGTGCATATTTATTTCTTTTCAAATTAACCTGCACATTTATTTGATAATTGAGGCTTTTATTTCTACATTTATTTCTTTATTATTGAATTTCTTTATTATTGAATTTCTTTATTTATTGAGTCATTTCTTTATTTATTTTTGATTTTGGCAGTTTTGGTCCTCCATAGAAACACGGGTACTATTCTAACTTCACTTAAGGAATTTGGAAAAGGTTACCAGAAGGGAAGGTAGAAGAGTAAGATTTGTGTTCAAAATAAGAGAAGAGAGAGAGAGAGAGAGAGAGAGAGAGAGAGAGAGAGAGAGAGAGAGAAGATATAAAATAAATGATCTGCAGTGTTTTTATCCGGCACACACCACTGCCTTTTCAAATTCAAAAGAAGAGCAATCTATATTCTAAAAATGTTGTAAACTGTTGTTTTTCTGTTATCTGTCTCATGCTAACACAGTCATAGTGTGGCAGAGCAGTAGAAACGTAGAAACAGTAATGATCACTTAAATTAATTCCCAAAGTTAAATTAGGGCTGTATGAAAAACATGCATGATATAACACCAAACAGAGCATATCGCAAACACTGGCCAAACAGCCTGAACAATAAAGCGAATGCTATTGAAACTGATTAATTAGTGGACTAATTAGGAAACAGATACATTGATCAACACAGGATGAAAGCACAAAGCGTAGCTTAAACACACAGAGCACAGGATCAATAGGGACCACCAGGAGGCGTTCCACCTGGCTCTGTAAGTCTCCAGGATGCACCTAGCAGGGGCACCGGGCTACAGCCATTCTACAAGGAGACCTCTGCTCTTCTGTGAAGGCCTGTTGAATATTGGGTTTGGCTTAGGTGGATTCCAGAACATGAGGGGGAAGATAGATGGAAGCTGGAGCCAGGCTGCAGAGGGGCTGGTTATGAGCAATGGGCTGAAGGAGAAAAGGCTAAAGAACCGGGTGCTAATGTATGGGATTCAACCTGCGGAGGGGAGTCACATGATGTATTCCACCCGGACCAACTACTGAATCCAGGTGGTGGGTGGCTGGATTCGAGAATATGGATGTGTTGATGTTGGCCGCTTCGCTCTGTCCGTTGGGCTGGTGCACCGAGTATCAAGCCATCTGGCATGATAAGACTTAAGTCTGTTAATTGTTCAGATGTACTCCGGCCGGGAACGGTTGCTTAGCTCCCTCCAATCAACGCGCCAGAAACACTATATTGTGATGTCATAACTCGACCAGAGAAGAAAGTGCAGGGATGGAGCTACTGGTCTCTGGGAGAGCGACGGTTTAGAATAGGGTGCCCTGCCGTATCCCCTGGCACCCCTGGAATGGTCCAGCTACAGTCGGGTGACCCAAGCGGTCAGGGATATCTTCAGTGCAAAGGGGAGCTGGCTCTTAGCACATTGAGTGTGTGTACGTCTAAGGAATTAGACACACACACACTTTTGATCGCGGGTGCACTTTGCCTCGACAAGGCTCTTTCAGGATTAGCTCTCAATATCCATCGGCGTATGGTAATCATGTGATGCATGTGTGCGACTCGATGGATAAAGTCATTCTGTGGAAATTGTGGAATTCAAACAGGAATTTGTCAAAAGCGGGCACCATGATGGCGGCGGCTAATATGGTCATTTATATTCAACCTTCTTCTCTTCTAGTTTCTCACAATGTCTACCGCGGTATACTACTCTTACGTCCCGGTCCTTTATTTTTATCTCGCTCATGACAACCAACAAGTTGAAAGTAACGAAAGTGGAGAGACCCCCGCACACACACACACACACACACACACATACATGGACCTAAAGGGGAAGAGAGAGAGATAAAGAGAGATTGAAGGGGAAGCGAGAAAGCAGCTGCCAGGGGAAGAGAGGGATGAAGAAGCATGCGAGGAGAGAGGTGGGGGAAATGAGGGAGCTGACAAATCCAGTTAAGGTAGAAAAAAGAGAGTTTGCGTGCGAGAGAGAGAGAGAGAGAGAGAGAGAGAGAGAGATGGGGGTGGGGGGGGGGGG
>OMKN01015157.1:0-10967 GCA_900302345.1 Melanonus zugmayeri
CTGAGCAGGGGGTGGTGTTGAAACTGAACTGAGTGCAAACAGCTGTGTGCAGTGCGGGCTCATCTGAAAGCGAATGGCCACTGAGCTCCACGCGAAGCCACATGCGACTACACATGCGACTGCACAAGCATGCGTGCATGCTTATTTCTGTGCACATTGCCGCCATGTGCCACTACAGTACTACGTGTATGGGGCAGCTCGGTGGCTCAGCCCTGCTCACCATGCCATGTGGTGATGCCAGGTTTGATTCCGTCCCGCGGCGGTCCCATCCCTCTCTCTTTCAACCCACTTTCATGTCTGCCTTCACAGTCCCATCCATTACGGCACAGACGTAGGCTACTACATTTATATGACTGCCGGACCGACCCACTCACCCCCAACAGCCATCCTTTTCTCTTTGATGTTACTATGACACAATTACGATGGTATTATTTGTCATGAGGGTGTGTAAGCCTGACTAGCAAGATCACCGGGCTAGTTAACCACAGATCAAAATGCATACCGGCATGTCTTCTACTCTCTCTCTCTCTCTCTCTCGACGCAAAACACAAATGCAAGATACAAGCTAGCCCTGTCCTACCTGTTTTGATCAGAAATCAGCCACATGTCTGCTCGTTCTCATGACAGGAACGTTTTTTTTCTAAATGCTACAGCCTGGCCTGACATGAACCACACACTGAAGTGGTTCTCAAACCCCCCAAAAATGAATTACTTAGAATAATTGGAGCTCCAATGTGAGTTTAATTCAACATGAATAAAACAGCACCTGCCTTTGTTTCTTGAATGGCAAGTTTTTTTTCCCGCAGATGCTCTCGTTTAAGTGCATTCAGTCTTTTCCGTTCATCCCGCTATTCTCTCTGCTGACCGGCCCACAAGAACCACGTGCATGAGCTTCACACAAGCACTACCAAACACTGTGCACATACCGGGTCCCACCGCCAACAGAATGAGCCATTCAGAACGGGAAAAGCGTCAAACCAGGACACGCAAGCCCAGTGCGCTGACCCACATTACCCAGGGAGAGGGAATTCCAAATGATATGTTTTGTAAATCTGTGCTGTGTGTGGGTATAATCTCTTCCTCCTCCTCCTCCTCCTCGGCCCATCAAATAATCAGTAGTGACATGCGGTGACTAGAGGTCCCCATGAATGGTGCAGGTGTTATATAATATAATCAGCCCTAATCCGCTGCTGTTGCAGCAGCACAATGCAGGCAGCACACCGCCACCACGGCATGCGATACTGCCTGCGTGTGCAGCACGCAGCCATAGCAACACAATGCCCAACACATGGTCACAGTTATGCACGCGCGACAGCGGTCGGTGCCACTCTCTGGCTACTCGCCGTGCTGGTGTAGTAACTCAAGCACTGTCAGCGAGGGTTGTCTGGCAAGGCAACACGCGGCTAAAGTTAGCGTATTAGCCGACTTGTAGGGGCTCTTGTAAATGCTATCTTCAGGCTGCGCGCCACATTTTGCAATTTACGAGTTTCGCATTGGGGTTGTTTATGTGCCTTTGTTAATAGGGCTTGTTAGTCGTTTTAGTAGCTAAATCCCCAACGATAGTCAACCTTTTAGAGTCTTGCATGAAGAGAGAGTTAAAACAGTACAAAGATACTTGTAGAACATTCTGGATCAGTTTCCGAGTAAGGAACTATTGAATCCAATCCTTTATAGCCATATGTTTGTCTGGAAAGGATCACTGGAAAGATTTTCTTTCATGTAAATTATGTCTGCTTAACATATAGCATGCATGCTGCCGCCGCCAACACTGTAGCACAGCTGGTTCCCAAAACACATAGAGAGCTTGTAACTGAGTATGTTACAACCACACACATTCACACACACACACACACACACACACACACACAAGCACATGCACACACACACAAACATATGCACACGTGCTACTCATCAGGTGACACTGTGTCCTGTGTGCTCTCGCTATAGATCTGAGACACCGACTCCAAACCACACACACACACACACACACACACGTGCACACACACACACACAGACGCACACACACAGACGCACACACACACAAATACAACCTACTGCAACCACGTGCTGGGCAACTGCCGGCTCATGTGACAGAGCATTCACTCCTGACAGAGGAGTAACTCACACATGCGCCGCACATTCACACATGACATGACTTAAACGGTACTGTCCACGCACACATACGTGCACACACTGACACACACACACATAATCCCCTGTCAAACGTCTCAACAATCAAGTTTAATTTATTTAAATGTGTAAGAGGAGATTGACTGGGAACAGACAGTTCCCACTGTTTGCTGTGAACATGCGTCAAAGGGCAAACCAGAAAGTACTGTTTTATGTTTTAGTTGTCATATTTCTCCCATTGAAAGACAAACAGGGACGGGCGTGGAGGATATGAACTCCAAGCAGATTACAATGATCAACCTAAATGGGGAGTATATTATAGGATATTATATTATAGTAAAAGTTTTTATAGCAAAACTAACCACACAACTTGTAGAATTAGTGGTAAATAATTCACAAAGTACCGCGCCAGGCCAGCCGTTACTTCAATCATCGTCACGCACACACACACACACACACACACACACACACACACCACAGGGGGTCCGAGTCTCACCTGTGTAGCGAGGGGAGACAGCAACAACAAGGACCTCCTCTTCTTCAGCTCCACACACTTGCGCAGCTTACAGATCTGGTGGCCCGTGCTGCGGTTGAGGCAGCAGCTGCAACGGCCACAGCTTATCTTCCTCAGACACGGCTCGCAACCGCCACACCGGCTCCTCTTCTTCTTCTCCTTCTTCTGTGGCCGGCTGGAGGTGGTCCAGGGAGGCATGCAGGCCCCCTCGGGGAACCCCCAGGAGCCCCCAGCCAGAAGAGCGGGGCCCGGGTCGCCGCAGCCCGCGTCTGACTCCGTGTCCAGAGAGGAGCGGGTGCTTTCTGAGCTACAGGAGAAGGAGTAGCCACCTCCACCTCCTCCACTACTGCTGCCCGGTGGGGAGGTAGTCATGGAGGTCTTTGGCATCAACTCCTGCTCTGGCAACGCCACCGCAACGCCGCGGGTCTCCCTGGGGTTGGGCTCACTGGTGCTGCTGGGGACTACCGTGTTTTTGAGAGGAAGCGGTGGGAGGAGTGGTGGGAGTGAGGGTGAGTCCTCCTGGTGGTGGAGGTGCTTAGATGACTCTAGAGCAGGTACGTGACCTTTGGTGTCCATCTCGATGGGTGTCTCAGCCCGTCTGCTCTCCTGTCGGGGTGGGATCTCCCTGTTCAGGGACTGCCCTGGATTCCACTGGCATGAATGCAGAGGAAAGATGGAGCCTTGGACCTGGGTAGTAACACGTGCATTTGGTGACATCACATTGGTCCGTGAGATTAGGTTGTTCACGCTGAGAGCGGGGGATAGTGGGTAATGTAGTATAGCACCATGGGTGTTGTTGGATGATCGGATGTCTTTCATGCCTTGGGCCAGTATCTCTAGTGATTCTGACAGCACCGGGGTTTTAATGGGTTCTGAGGTAGCCGTGTTAGACACAGGGAGATTCTCAAAAGGTGTCGCTGATCTTCCTGTCAACGCGCCGCTGGACTGAAACAGATCAGACGATGGTGAGCATGGAGTACAGTGGTCAGTGTGAGTAGCACCAATGGAAACACTGTTCTGCTTTCCTTCACCTTGGTTCTCTCGAGGAACAAGATGAACAGACTCCTCAACTTTGTCCTTTATCATGGACCTGGGCCCTATTCTCTCCTTCTCATCTTTCCCTCCTAAACATGCTTCCTTCTTTTCATTTTGTCTCTCGTCTCCATCGTTCCCATGCCTGGCTGTCACCGTCTGCTTCTCTGTCTCTGCCTCTCTCAGGACAAATGTATTATTCTCTTCTTGAGGAATAGAAAAGGGTTCTTGCTTACCATCGCTAGCAGGATCACCGGGTTTACATTTGAGATCGGCATAGCTGTCCTTCTCCTCCTTGAGATAAGGAACGTTATCATCTTGCTTTACCTCATCGCCATCTCGCTTCTCTTCGTTCTCAACTAGTTTGTCCTCATTCTCAAATTGTTTCTTCTCAGTGTCAGTTTGCTCAGGGACCTCAGTCAGGCTTGCCTCGCCACCACTGCTAGATCCTAGATCATGCGGGCTGTCACCCTGTTTATCCCCAGGGTCACCGGCCTCAGACACCTGCTCATCCCCAACACTGTGTCGGATATTCCTCTGTTCTGGCTCGATAATGACACTGTCACATCTGTCCTGCACCGCACACTCTCGTTGTGTGGCGCCGCCGGGAGACGACTCAGAGAGGAGAGCGCCGCTCTGGCTCGCATTGTTTACAACTGCTACTACCTGTTTTTTTAAAGTAGCAGTAGCCTCACCGGGGTCACTTTTCAGGGAGAGAAGATTGGTTTCTTTGGCATCGTCATCATCGCTGTGAGCTTCCTCTTGCTTCTGAGTATCAGTCGCGTCGCCACATTCCGAGTTCACAGCCTCTTGGCGTGTGTTCCGACGGTGTGTTGCTTTGCCCCTCGCTAAGCAACTCCCACTCTTTTTCCCTCTCCTGGAAGGAGGCTTCAGCGGTTGGCAAGGACCAATAGAGGCCCGTGTGCCCCGTAAGGATTTCCTACGCCCCAGGGGGTCCTCTAACTGAGTACAGTAGTCAGGTGGATTGCTTAGCTTTCTAAGTCTTGCAGATCCTGTTATATTTACGGCAGGGTTAACCTTAGCAGAGGCCCTTCCTGGCCCTTGACCGACCGGCCCACTGACCGCTTTACCACGTGGGCTTCGACCAGACTGGGCTTGAGTCCGGCTGGTGGATCTTTTTGGTTCTGACGGTGTTTTCTGGAGTCTCTCGGTGGCTCTCCCTCTGGGCTTAGTGGACTTGCGGGTCTGCCTCTTTGCTGTGATCACTTTGGGGACATTTTTCCTTTGGGAAGCTGGTTGTCTCTTTGGGGGCTTGGAGGTGGCAGGCATGGTTGAAGGTGGGAGAGGGAAGATGACAGGCAGCCGGCATGGGAGCCAGTTGAATGTTTATCTTATTCCAAGCACCAAACGTTTTCTTATCTTCTTCTTCTTCCCTTTGGATAATGATGCAGCAAGCCAAATTATTTTTTAATTGTGAAATGGTAGTGCACAACCTAAAAAAAAAAAAGTACAAGTAAGTTTGAATCAATAATTATGCCATGGTAATTACGCATTAATTACACAGTATGTACAACACAAACCTAGTAATACACATAAACACTGCCCAAATCAATACATAATTGCTATTTAAAGATTGTAAATATCCATTACTTTCAATAGGCTATATTTGGAGACAAAAATGCAAGGGTCAATACGCTATTACACACCATAAATACATTTCCCTCCCGACTAGTTGAACCCCTTCAAAAATATATACGCCTATAAACAAATCCATATAGTGATCTACAATTTTAACAAACGTGTACTCGTCGACCGCGGGTTTACCGTTTAAAGGGCAAGCCCGGTCGAACAGGCTGGGCTCGGGAGTCGGATCCTGTTTTCGCGTCTGACTGGCGGAAGAACACTTATTATTACGACGTCAAAAAAAACGGCTTTCGAGTCGTTTATTACTTCGTCGCACTTGACCGCTGTCGTGTGTACGGTCATCCCCGCCACGCCAAAAACAGCCACACATCCGTACATTACCGATACGAGTTTGTTTGTTTTGTCGGGCTTATACGGAAAATACGCGTTCACTTTAAACGGCGGCTCCAAATACTTGACATACCAGAAAGACAGTTGTACTGTCTGAGCTGCTAATAATACTCCACCGCGGACCCGCTCGGTTTTCCCTCCTCGGTAGACAGACAGCGAGTCCGATCGTTTCCCCACCGCCACACGATGATGACACGTGGATACGGTCGAGTGGAAATGCGCACATAAGAAGCAGACAAGGGCAGCGGAGACGGCAACATGTAGACGTATAAGGGGGTAGGACACTCGTTAAAACGTAAATCCCTCTTATGTCAATCCATTGAGCGCAGCCCACTCTCCCTCCGCTCGCTGCCTCCACCAGACGTAACCTCCGATCTCCAGCCGACGCGCTGAGAGACGAGGCGCGCACAAAACATGACATGGAGTTGTCTAGTTCGGTCTGTTTGTTTTTTGTGCAAACGACAGATGCTTTTAATATATTATTTTATAATAATCACAATAATAATAATAATAATAATAACAACACTTATTATTATTAGTATTATTATATAACATTATTTTGTTAATATTTCATTTGGTTTCAGTTTCTGTATTATTTAGACACTGTTAATAACAGTGTTATTACAGCGTGAGTGTGTTGTGAATGACAGATAGGGCCTATAGGGTGACCATTTTGACACTGGTCTTGTTTACTGTCAAAACAGCAGGTCTGCTGATGTCCATGAGTGCAGCATTTCTAAGGTTACATGAGTTTGCAATACAAGTAGTCTATATTGATCAGCACCGCATCGCTGAAACATTTAGACCTACTGAATACAAGGTCAAAAATAGAAAATAATACGAGATACAATAAATACACACGCACACACACACACTCTCTCTCTCTCTCTCTCACCTTTTTAATTCACGATATATGATGCAGGGAATTCATTTTTATATTATTGTTTTCTGTTTAAAAGCCTACATTGACTGTTTAATGCAAACCAATTTCAAGCAATTATTTACTCCAACGTCTACAAAATAATATAACTATACGAAATGGTGAAGAATCGTGAATTCCACTTGTTTGTTATGCTCTAACAACAACAACAACAATGTATTTTTTTAATTTCGTCTCAATCTTTCTAAATTCTTTATCCAAGACAACACCGCCACCTAGAGACAAGTAGGAGTCCTTTCCAGAGTTAAATTAGTTCAGAATAAGATGCATTTCACTAATTAATTACACCACTAAAATGACTTCTCACAATGTTGTTGAATTCCGAATGTAGGGTTTAACCTTTAACCTCACCGTGTGTAACCGTGGGGACTCTCCTAAAACCAGTCTACGTCACTCCGCCGCGGTGCGTACGTCATCTCAGCGCGACACTCAAAGAAGGCGAGCGAAGGACACGGCTGCGGTGTTTATGTGTCATACATGCGTCTACGAGCGAGTACGTACTTAAACACGACTAACTAAGAGTTGTCATCCCGTTTTAAATGTAAAAAAAAATGAATACAGCGTTAAACAGCGACAAACGAAATTTGAAACCTGTTCCTTCCTGGTGCAGTTGATGACGTTTACGCCTTTGACAGCCCTGCGGTGTTGGATTGCGCTAGAAGGCACTTACCGTTTCGCGCATTCATTCATTCATTGCGCTCGCAGCGGGGATTTGCGAATTGGACGTTTAGCGACTTTAACCGCTTTGGTGTTTTTTGTAAGTAACGTTATACAAATATAAAGGCATCTCTAAGGTAGATTTAGAAATGCAAATCACATGGGAGTCCTCTACTGTGTGTACTAAAACTAAAAGTAGTAAAACAATGTGTGTAGTTTAATACGGTGTTGCTGTTGTTTTTTTAAAAATAAAATAAATGACTTCAGATTGGCGTATATGGAGTAAACTTAAAACGAATTGCTTGTTGACTGTTTCGTGTCTGAAGCACCTCTTTTCTCCCATCTCTGAGCAGACATTGATGTGTCTGCTTTCTGGGCGTAAAGAATGGCATCGGAGACTGCGATCTCCAAACCAGTCCCCATAAACCCCCCTGTCCCCATAAACCCCTCTGTCCCCATAAACCACCCCGTCCACAGAGACTACTACTGGGTCCGCTCTTTTGTAGCCGGAGGTAAGATTCAACATTTCATTTATTTATAGCACTTTTATCACCAGTGTGGTCAATAAATTATTAGACATGATTTGTTGTGGCTGATGGTAACCGTCTGGACAGGTGGGCTTTTATTTTCGCGAAACATGACAATAAATCTCATGCGTAGATTACTAAAAGCAATTGGTGAATTATTTAACTGAGGGGTTCTATAGCTGAGCAGAATAATTTGGCACACATGCAACTGTTCTTTGTTTAATGCAAAACGCCACATTTCCATGCAATTTACCGTTCCTTGTCAAGGTTTCTTCCTTGATAAAAAAAAAACACACACACACACAAATATATTTGTGTATATACACAAAATATATTTACACAAATATATTTGTGTGTGTGTCCATCTTCTGGCCTGTGGTGGATTAGTTCCATAATACCCATTTACTAAGTACACTGTACGCCAGTTTTAATTAGTATGGGGGTAATTAGTAACTAATTACCCCCTGTGTCCTGAACAGGAAAGATGGGGGCAAGAATGAACACAGTTGTGCTGCTACAGGGGACCCCCAGGGTCTTAAAAGTATTAAAAAGCATTGAATTTAATATTCTCAAAATAAAGCCTTTAAAAGTATTTTGTTTACAAAGTATTGAATTTAGTTTACAAAGGTCTTAGTTTTTCTTGTCTTTTTGTAGGATTAAATAAAAAACGTCCAATGACAATAACTGTCCAATGTATAAAATGTTGTTGCTGTTTGGTGTGACTTACAAATACTGTTTACGTCAGTGTATTGCTTTATGCTTTTCACTGATTTTCCATTATATCCTTCCTACTTTTGCCAGTATGTCCGTGAAGTTGGCATTCAATTTCATGGAGAACCCTGGCGGTACCCTGTGCTAATAAGTAACACCATCCCGTTTCTTCCCCTGTCGCTAGGTGTAGCGGGATGCTGTGCCAAGTCTACTATTGCTCCTCTGGACAGAGTGAAGATTCTTCTTCAGGCCCAGAATCCCCACTACAAACACTTGGGTAACCTAGTTAGTACATACGTCTACCGACATGCATCATGCCTCTGTATGCTATTCTTCTCTCATTCATGCAATGCTGTGCCTCTTAAGTCCTTCTTTTTTGGTCCTTTTTTATTTCAGGTGTGCTTGAAACTGTCCTCGCCGTACCAAAGAAAGAGGGCTACCTGGGTTTGTACCGGGGCAACGGGGCCATGATGGTCAGGATATTTCCCTATGGAGCCATCCAGTTCATGGCTTTTGACAATTACAAAAAGGTACTTTACTGTACTTACTTACTATACTTTACTGTTATCTGGAATAAGACCTAATAAAGACTAATGAAGACCAACAGCTCTGTTCATTGTACTGATGAATTTGGGAAAGAGAGATCAAATCAGAAAATGATTTTACTCCTATATTTTGACTTGTATTGTACTTGTTAGTGTTATGTCTATGTTGTCTATGGTAAACCTTGTTCTTAACAATGAGGACATTCCGTTATGTTTTGCAGCTGCTCAGTAAACGGCTTGGGATCTCTGGCCACATCCACCGCCTCATGGCAGGGTCGATGGCAGGTTAGTCAGCTCTCTCAGTCGTGGTGTCATTATTTTTGCATTCGCCGCCTGTTGGACAGCAAGGCATCCACCCATTTACAACATATGAAGACCTAAGTATTTACAATGCTTTTCTCCTCCAAGTATAAACCACTGAATTGCCTTGAAGGACAATACCGGTCTGGGTGATCAAACCATTGTAACCGTTTCTCCTGACTTCACTCAAATTTGCCAAAGTGACTTCCTTGTACCGATTCTGCTGAAGAGCATTTAGCATGCATGCGCCTGCCATGACTATAAACAATGTATAGCACTTCCATCAATCAATAAGCATCGGTCAGTATGGAGTTTGTGGACACGTTTGTGTGAATTGTCAAGTACTTTACAAAATGTCTTATCACAAATACCAAAGTGCTATATGACCATTGTTTACACGTGCGCACACTAAATACTCTTCACCAGAGGAAGGAAGGAAGTAATTTTTATAAATTATATTGTTGACAGATGTTTTAGTGAAGCCAGGAGAGATGGTTACGATGGTTTGATCACCCAGACTGGTATTGTCCTTTTAAGTTATTATGTGAATTAATGACAATTGAAAAGGTAAGTAAAATACGAATAATGTCAACTTTTACTTTTTAAAATAATGTGGGGTGATAATAATGAGGGGACACCATAAACACCTGTATTGTCTGATGTCCAGGTGCATGATTGCACATGTTATGATTTGTGATGTAATAGAAAACCAATATTGTGGGTTTTTCCCCCCCCGGCTTTTGTAGGGATAACTGCAGTGATATGCACATACCCCCTGGACGTGGTCCGTGCCAGGCTGGCCTTCCAGGTCAAAGGAGACTACCGCTATACCGGCATTATCAACGCCTTCCAGACCATCTACCATAAGGTAGCCATAGCTGTTAACACCTTCCCTACAAGACCACCCCCCACATGACCCATGTCTCCACTTGCCTGTATACATCGCACAGCTTTTGTCAAACCTCACAGTCTGCCTTTGATTTCCCTAGGAAGGTGGTGTAACTGGGTTCTACAGGGGACTCACCCCCACTGTTATTGGCATGGCTCCATATGCAGGTGAGTGTCTACGTGTGGTTGGTTTATTAGATTTGGTGTTGTAGCAGTATAATTATCCCTTTTTTATATGTTATGTTGTACAGGACCAGTAGGTCACTTAGGTCCTCTGACCAAGGCTTACTGGTTGTCCCTCACGCTCGACTAAAAGCAAAAGGTGATCGTGCCTTTACACTCTCCCTATAGTCATACGATCTGCGGCCTCTGTTGATGCCTTTAAAAAGCAGCTGAAGACTTATTTATTCAAACTGGCCTTTGCCTCATGCTGTCTAGTGTTTGTAATTTTGTGTGTTTTGATGTTTTTATGGTCTGTTATATTGTTTGCTTCGTTTTACGGTCCTATTTTTAACTATTACTTGTAGGTTGTAATAGTGTAACAATCCCTTGAAGCACAAGTAAATCTCAAGTCTTAACCTTCAAGTATCAAGTAAGTCTCAAGTAATAATAGGCAAGTCTCAAGTGAGTCCCAAGTCATAGAGGTAAAGTCAAGTCAGGTCTCAAGTCAGGGTTTTGGGTTTCAAGTCTCATGTTTGTTTAATACAAGTTCCAAGGGGGGGGGGGGG
>OMKN01015162.1:6968-9468 GCA_900302345.1 Melanonus zugmayeri
AAAACTGAAGGGGCATGATGATGCTGTTGGTCATAGGACCATAACACAGCTTCCAATGTGCCTTCAAGTTCCAAAACACTGTACAACAACATCTGAGTAACATCACACACACACACACACACACACGCCTACAAAGCAATACAATGACAATGCACACACACACACACACAGTAATTACTCATAAGAATCATATTCAATCAACACTTACTCTATGCAAATCATTGATGTCACAGAACCACATTTTCTTGAGTCATCATGGAACCGGCTTGGTTGTAGGAACTTGTGTTTATGGGCAAACAGCCAAGATCACAGACCTATCAAGGAGGTTGTTGTCCTCTTGCAAAACACTGTTCTCTGCATTGACCTCTACTGAGCAGTACTTCCAACCTTTCAAAAGGAAGTCTATTCATTGGATCCACGTTTACCCCCTGGGAGGTCTGAGAACTTTCTTTAGAGTCCAGAGTCTCTCAGATGCACTTCTCGTCCACCGTGGTGTTGTCCAGCGACACCTGCAGCGCCTGGTCTTTAGGCCGCATCTGCAAGACAATCATGGCTGCCGTGAGGCTTTCCATGGGATCCGTCCCTCCCTTCCCTCCCGTCCCTCCCTTCCCCCCGTCCGGGACCGCCTCGGTGCCACCGGCCTGTTCTGACGAGTAGGAACCTCGAGAGTTCCTGGGCGACGCCGTGTCCCGCGAGGAACCGTGAGAGCGCGAGACCTCGGCGAGATGGCAGCTCCCCGCCAGCACCTCGCTCCCCTCCGGCAGGTACAGGAACATCCGGGAGGTGCTGCCGCTGGCGGTATCGGCTCGCAGTTCCCGGGACGACACCAGCGAGCGGGAGTCCCGGCTGGAGATGACCGAGGACAGCTGGTGGCCGTCGATGCAGTGGAAGCTGCCGGACTGCCGCTGCTGGGCGGCGCGCGCTCCCATCTTACAGAAGAGGCACTTGATCTTCTCTGTGAGCTTGAGGAACATCGCCTTGCGCAGCAGGATGTAGATCCAGGGGTCCAGGATGGGGTTGAAGGAGGCGAAGCGGATGGCGCGCAGGTCGGGGTTCTTGTCCAGCTGCTGCTCCACAGGGGTCTTGTACAGCTGGTTGAGGAACACCTGCGCCTATATAGGGTGGCAAGAAGCAACGTGGTGCAGAGGTGAGACGTGGGTGAAAAGTGAGTATGTCGTGTGTGTTTGTCAGTGTATGTGTGTGTGCGCGCGTGTGTGTGTGTGTACAGCCTAGTGAGAAAATAAATATAGCTATTAGAATGAGAGCGATAGAAAAGACAGTGTAGTCTAGAAAGAGAAAGAAACAACCTTAAAGGTATAAGTAAAGTAAAGGGAATACAATAAAAGTTGTACCACTAACGTGATGCATATTGAGTTTAACTTCAAGTATATTTCATTAAAAGTAGTGTGGTCCGAAAAACTTACAACTAGTGGAATAGAGCAGATCAGCACCACTGCCGAGGTTCCTATGAGCAGAATAACCATCTGAACCTCTGCACCTGCCAGGCGTCCGAAGCTGCGGCTTCTCCTGCTCGGGTCCAGACCCGCATGCCGTCCGATGTCGGTCCCCAGGGACATCCTGCGGACGAAACGCAGGTGCATGCGGATGAGCGCCGCGCACACCAACACGTTGCACGCGAGGGTCGCGAGGATGAGCACGGAGCTGAACCCGGCGTACATGTAGGAGAACGCGGCGTCGCTGCTCACGTTGCTCCGCCACTCCACGAAGCACCAGGTTTGGGGGTACTGCTCTTTGATCCGTCCGAACCCCGCGCTCGGCAGGGCGCAGAAAAGCGCGTTGGACACGTAGATGGCGACGAGCGCGATCCCCGCCAGTCTCTGGTCCACGTAGTCGTTGTAGAAATACGCGTGGTTGATGGCGATGTATCGCTCGATGGACATCGCGCAGATGATGCTGAGTCCCGCCAGGGAGAAGAAGAGCATCGTGAAGCCGAAGTACTGGCAGAGCGCGTCTCCTCCCGGCCAGGATCCCTTCACGTAGGTGGCGATGGTGACCGGACTGGCCAGGAGTGTCCCCAGCAGGTCGGTCACTGCCAAGCCACACACCAGGGTGTAAAACGTGGTCTCTTTTTGTTCTTTTCGTGATTTACACAAGACCACGATAGCAATAACATTGCCAACCACACCGAAGATGAACATGACCGATGGTATGGTGGGGACCATGGTCCTACCTGTCATGGAGTGGTTGCTCATGATTGTAATGTTGTGTTGGAGATCAGGGCCACTCATGTCTTGAGTGATTAGTTCTGTCAATTAATCCAGCATCACCAATATTTGCATCACCAATATATTCCCATTTACTACCAGGAAGCATTGCAAGGCAACCATTGTTCAAATTAATAAAAAATAATAACCATGACCAAACCTTTAGCAAAAAAAAGAAAAGAAAAAGAAGAAAACAAAATATTTAGTCCATTGTCACTCGTCAACGTAGAGACACGCACATCTCCAGCAAAGTTTTCAAAACAGAGTAAGACAAG